>JAWQFJ010000846.1:83715-88217 GCA_034096865.1 Theodoxus fluviatilis | reverse complement strand
ATGGCTTTACGACAGCATTTCTTCACCCAGCGAGTTATCAACATGTGGAACAGCCTCCCAAACAGCGTAGTTGAGGCACCGAGCCTGAACTCGTTCAAGAACAGAGTGGACAAGCATCTACAAGGATATATGTTCAAGCTGGAGGAACCACTGGCGCAGATGATGCACAGCAATTAGGCCTTTTTTTTCTCTCTACTTTTTCTTTATCCATAAGAACAATAAAAATACAGCCAGAGAACTACCAGAATCGGCGATAGGCCCTGGACGCCTAAGCAAGCCGAAGAATTCTATTCTATTCTATTCTTAAGAAAAGAAAAGAAAAAAGAAAGTAAAAAGAACTGATCCGCACCTGAGCGGTCGCCGTCTCACATGGCACTTGGAATACTATCAATTGCCTCTGTTCACATATTATCAGTATCAGTGGTAGTTCTCACTGGTGTGTGTGTGCGTGTGTGTGTGTGTGTGTGTGTGTGTGTGTGTGTGTGTGTGTGTGTGTGTACGGGTGTGTCTGTGTGCAGGGTGTGTGTGTGCCCGTGTGTTTATTTTCATTCGCTTTCAATAGTCTGTGACACTTCGTAAATCATTTTGACGATAGAGAAGACGCCAAATTCAGCGACACAATGCTTCTGACATTAAAGCTACATTTAAAATTTTAATGTTAATTTTGTGGTTCGTCATCCTCATCCGAAATTGCTATGCAAACTGAATCCGCGAGAACAATAGGACAAACGCCATGAAGAGGAGAATACGTTGAAACGCAACAATCATTCCGCTCTAAAACAAATCCTGCTACACCAAGTGTTTTTATATAAGCTAAATTAATCTATTTCTACAATTTTTGTTTAAATGCGGTCATATTTTGTACAAACCAAGTGAGATTCATTCTCCATTTCGATATCGGAAGGCCTCCCGAAGACTAAAGTTTCAAAATGGCAGCAACGCGCGAACGCGCAAACGACGCTTTAAATGCTTTTAATTCCTGCTCTAGGAAGCTTTTGTCCTTCCAGTATGTTAACAGGGAGAAAAGCAAGGCAACTTTAAGTGCTTACCTTGATGAAATGAATTCGATCCTCGCCGTCACAAAATCAGTGAGGAACGACGTAAGTATCTTAGTATGCGTTCTCGTTTGTATGTTCGTCTGCTTCTGATCTAAGTTAAATCACCCTCTAGACTTTCTGTCGGGCCGTATTAAATAACGAATTATCTGTTGGCATACATGCTATTTGCAAAGAAAATGTTGTACATTCATTAAATAAGAACCCATGCAATTCCATTTTGAATATTATTTCGTTTTTATTTATTTACCCGTTTTACCGCATGAGGTTGCCGAGGTTGTAATTTTGTTGGGTGGATTACAATGGAGCAGCAGAGGGTGGCTGAATTCGCATCTTGTGAAATCTCTGCAAACTCTGCAAAAGATTCGGATCAGAATGTATTGATTCCCTTAGGGGATACCTGCAAAGTGCAAGGTCAAAATGAAATTAGTGGGCTTCCACTGAGATAGCTGAGAAAATCAAAATGTGCATGGGTGTCCAACTCCAGTTCCAAGTGGGTGAAATTTTTTTGACAACCACAATTTATACATTTCGTTTTAAATACAAATTATAGAAAAACTTTTCTCTTTATTGGCATATGCGATTGATATAAACGTTAGCATAACTCCCTGGCAATTTTACTTTGTGTTTTCTCATAACTGTTTCAGCAACTTTGTTTTCCCTAGAACAGTCTCAAACAATCACTGACACTGACAGAAGACGGGCTTTGTGGAGGTTCAGTGTGGGCCGAGCTCACCAGAAAAGTCTTTATGTTTGGTCAGGGCAGGGAGGAGTGGCCAAGGCAGACCTTTCAGGCCACAGTCCACTCAGAGAACTCTCCATGTGTTTATCATCTTCAAATGCTTGCAAGTGCAAGAGATTTCTCTTGTGTGGGACTTCTCAGCAACAACCATTGATCACTACATGTATTTACAAAACTGACTCCACTGAGCAGCCCATTGTCTCTTTTGAGAGAGAGAGAGAGAGAGAGAGAGAGAGAGAGAGAGAGAGAGAGAGAGAGAGAGAGAGAGAGAGAGAGAGAGAGAGAGAGAGAGAGAGAGAGAGAGAGAACAAACTTAATTTTACAAGGGTAGTGAATTAGGCAGTAGTGCCTTTCTTACATTCAGCCCTTGAGGCAAAATATTAAAGTGTGGTGAGAGAGAGAGAGAGAGAGAGAGAGAGAGAGAGAGAGAGAGAGAGAGAGAGAGAGAGAGAGAGAGAGAGAGAGAGAGAGAGAGAGAGAGAGAGAGGGATGGATGGAGGGGGGGGGGGCAGGAGCTGGGGGGAGGAAGAGAAAAGGGGAGGAGGGAGGGAGAGAGAGTCGGTCTAATTATCGCAAGAATTATACATGTACAATTTCTTAAGCATACTAAAATGGGTAGATTGTGTATCAGAGAGGCCCTTTTGACTCACATGCGAAGCAAAAGTGAGTCTATGTACTCACCTGTTTCATCCGTCCAGGCGTCCGTGTGTCCGAAAACTTTAACGTTGGATTTTTCTCGGAGACTATTAAGTCTATCAATACCAAATGTGGCATGATGGTGTATGATGACAAGGCGTCAAAAAACATACATAGTGACTTGACCTTGCTTCAATGTCAAGGTCGCAGGAGCCATAAATGTTGTCTAAAAAACAGCCAATTTTCACATTTTCTCAATTTTCTCTGAAATTTTTTAGATTGGATACCTAACCTATACATGGTATATAGGGCAAAGTAATCCCTATCTTTTGATACCAGTTTAGTTGACCTTGCTTCAAGGTCAAGGTCACAGGAGCTCTTTAGAGTTGGATTGTATACATATTTTGAAGTGACCTTGACCCTGAACTATGGAAGATAACTGTTTCAAACTTAATAATTATGTGGGGCGCATGTTATACTTTCATCATGAGACACATTTGGTCACATATCATCAAGGTCAAGGTCACTTTAACCCTAATGAAATGTAACCAAAATGGGGTAGTGAACCACTAAAAGTGACCATATCTCATGGTAGAAAGTGCCAATAAGCACCATTGTGCTTCCTATGTCTTGAATTAACAGCTTTGTGTTGCATGACCTTGAATGACCTTGACCTTGGGTCAAGGCCACATGTATTTTGGTAGGAAAAATGTGTAAAGCATTTCTTAGTTTAGTGTATGATGTCATTGCTAGGTGTAGTTGATTGGCCTTGACCTTGAAGGTCACCTGAAGGTCAAGGTCATGTAATAGTCAAGGTCAAGCATGCGAGTCGTATGGGCTTGCCCTTCTTGTTTCACTTTTTTTTTTTTTTTTTTTTTTGCACAATTGAAAAGTGTAGGGTTGGTAATTTAAAAAAAAAAGTTCAGTTGGGATACCTTAACCACAATTTTGTTGTTGTTGGCCATATCATATAATCTTTTCTCCCTCCCCCCCCCCCCCCCCCCTCCTCCCCCAGGTTGCCAACAATCTGCTGCAGAAACTAGTGCAATGTACAGCATCGGGACAGGACACTGTTGTGGAGAAGATATGCGGAGTCATTGAAAGCCTGAATGCTAAACAGCAGGTATGTTGTTCCTTTGTTTACACAGTTGTGTTGATCGCTGCTTTCAGTGGTGGTGGTGGTGGCATTTGTGGTGATTGCTATGGTGGTGGTACTTGCAGTGGTGGTGGTGGTGGTGGTAGCACTTGTGTTGATTGCTATGGTGGTGGTGGTGGTAGCACTTGTGTTGATTGCTATGGTGGTGGTACTTGCAGTGGTGGTGGTGGTGGTACTTGCAGTGGTGGTGGTGGTAGCACTTGTGTTGATTGCTATGGTGGTGGTACTTGCAGTGGTGGTGGTGGTAATTGCAGTGGTGGTGGTGGTACTTGCAGTGGTGGTGGTGGTGTTGGTAGCACTTGTGTTGATTGCTATGGTGGTGGTGGTGGTAGCACTTGTGTTGATTGCTATGGTGGTGGTACTTGCAGTGGTGGTGGTGGTGGTGGTGGTACTTGCAGTGGTGGTGGTGGTGGTACTTGCAGTGGTGGTGGTAGTAGCACTTGTGTTGATTGCTATGGTGGTGGTACTTGCAGTGGTGGTGGTGGTAATTGCAGTGGTGGTGGTGGTACTTGCAGTGGTGGTGGTAGCACTTGTGGTGATTGCTATGGTGGTGGTACTTGCAGTGGTGGTGGTGGTAATTGCAGTGGTGGT
Organism: Theodoxus fluviatilis; assembly: GCA_034096865.1. Taxonomy (NCBI): domain Eukaryota; kingdom Metazoa; phylum Mollusca; class Gastropoda; order Cycloneritida; family Neritidae; genus Theodoxus; species Theodoxus fluviatilis. The sequence goes on along the minus strand of JAWQFJ010000846.1, from coordinate 84,037 downwards.
GGTGGTACTTGCAGTGGTGGTGGTGGTGGTGGTAGCACTTGTGGTGATTGCTATGGTGGTGGTACTTGCGGTGGTGGTGGTGGTACTTGCAGTGCTGGTGGTGGTGGTGGTGGCATTTGTGGTGATTGCTATGGTAGTGGTGGTGCTAGTGGCATTTGTGGTGATTGCTATGGTGGTGGTACTTGCAGTGGTGGTGGTGGTGGCATTTGTGGTGATATCTATGGTAGTGGTGGTGCTAGTGGCATTTGTGGTGATTGCTATGGTGGTGGTACTTGCAGTGCTGGTGGTGGTGGTGGTACTTGCAGTGCTGGTGGTGGTGGTG
>JAWQFJ010000846.1:33715-78715 GCA_034096865.1 Theodoxus fluviatilis | reverse complement strand
GCAAAGTAAGCCCTATCTTTTGATACCAGTTTGGTTGACCTTGCTTCAAGGTCAAGGTCACAGGAGCTCTTCAAAGTTGGATTGTATACATATTTTGAAGTGACCTTGACCTTGAACTATGAAAGATAACTGTTTCAAACTTAATAATTATGTGGGGCACATGTCATACTTTCATTATGAGACACATTTGGTCACATATCATCAAGGTCAAGGTCACTTTGACCCTTATGAAATGTGACCAAAATGGGGTAGTGAACCACTAAAAGTGACCATATCTCATGGTAGAAAGTGCCAATAAGCGCCATTGTGCTTCCTATGTCTTGAATTAACAGCTTTGTGTTGCATGACCTTGGATGACCTTGACCTTGGGTCAAGGCCACATGTATTTTGGTAGGAAAAATGTGTAAAGCATTTCTTAGTGTATGATGTCATTGCTAGGTTTAGTTGTTTGACCTTGACGGTCACCTGAAGGTCAAGGTCATGCAAAGGTCAAGGTCAAGCATGTGAGTTGTATGCGCTTTGCCCTTCTTGTTAAAAGATTAATTGTTCAACATGGAATGATTCAATGAGAGATAAATGGAAGAGAATTAAATGTGACAGCATGAGAAATCAAGGTTCATGTACAAAAAATGACAAAGTAAGATATTTCAACCTCAATATCATTTATTCATTCTTGCATATTCTAGAAAAAAACATGTCCAAAGAGGAAATATATATTTTTTTACTGTGACATAAATACCAGGAAAATGTATATGTGACTTAGCTCGCTGATAACTTTACTCCGCATTTTCTCCAAAACTGTTTTTCATTCTTCAGCCTTGTTTCTCATGCATGGCCACAAATGTCCACAGACACCGGTGATGTTGGAAGTTTTCTTGGCAGGATGGACCCGAGCAGGTTGACCCAGCATAACATGGATCTGTGCTGCGAAAGCTTTGTACAGCTGATGCCCCAGCTGGAGTCCTCTACACTGGATGCCTTCATGGAGTCCAAGGTAAAAACGTCATAAATTTGGAAAGTTGGACTTGGCTGGTTTTGCTCTGATACAGGTTTTGATTTGTTCAAACACATGAGAATTTGTTTTGGGGACTTTCATCCCCGGTCTCCACTATGTGACGCCCAGTATCTGGTCCTATTCCTTATTGGGTGAATCAGTTTGCGCAAGGATGCAACTACAGGGTCCATGATGTATTGAACTCCACACCTGCTGAGTGCAAGGCAAGCAGCCTAGCCGTTGGCCTAGTGCCCAGAGTCTTTCGTAAACCCCTGTGGGTCTGGGCTAAGAGAAGCCCCCTGTGGGTTGGGGGGGTCAGAATAGACCTACTGTCTCCCTACATGATTTGCAAGAGGTAAATAACTATGGACACCATGACTTGATTTGCGCTTACTCTAAACTATTCTAGTAATTTTGTGCTTAATGGCCTATGAAGGCTGATAGGCCATAAAACTCCACCCATTCATTCATTTGGGCTCAGAGAAGACCCACAATCATTGTGACAATGTCTCCCCTCTCGATTCCTAAAAGGCAAATAAATTGTAAAATCTAGACTTACTCTTACCAACTTGAGTGATTTTGAAGTCAATGGCCCTACATAGCCTTCAGAGCCGGATAGCCTGATAGGCCATAGGAAATGTGCACGTGTTGCAAAGCCATTTATGAGGGCCGACATGAAGAGAATAGCGCAGTGATCACTCCTCGACAGCTTCAGAGCCTGGTGACCCTCAAGTGTGCAGAATTCACACCGTGCATGCTTCATCACCCGAAGCACTTCTCAGGACCAACAACACAATCATTCCACCCTCGGGACAGTGGACAGACGACATGCTTTTCCCCTCACCTTCTCTTTGGTTCTGTGGTCGCCCCCAAGTGGAGTTGAACTTGCTTGCCATGCTTACTGCCACCTTCAGTTGAGTCACAGTTGCAGGTTAGACATGTAGTAGCCACAACTGAGGCTGAGCTGTAGCCATTCACAAAGGCAAATATGTTTCCTGGCTTCTGTTTTGCATGCTTATTGACACCAAGTAGTGACGGCCCACAATAATCTCTATCCAGTCTTGAATTTCTTTGGTTTGGGGCTTGAAGTAGTCAGTAGTTGCCCCCAGGTGAGTTATCAAGTTACAGATGCTGTTGTAAATGAATGTGGATTTGTGTGTGTGTATGTGTGTGTGAGTATGCGTGTGTGTGTGTGTGTGCATGTGTGTGTGTATGTGTATGTGTGCATGTGTGTGTGTGTGTGTGTGTGTGTGTACATGTGTGTGTGTATACATGTGTATATGTGTATGTGTGCATGTGTGTGTGTGTATGTGTGTGTGTGTATGTGTATGTGTTTGTGTGCATGCTTGTGTGTATGTGTGTGCATGCGTGCGTGTGCATGTGTGTACGTGTGTGTGTGTGTGTGTGTGTACTAATAATGTGGATGTGTGTTGTATGATTTCAAAATATTTCCATCTTTATAGTGAATAATGATGCAGACAAGGAACATTGCATGAAACTTTAAAATTGTCCCATTTAGAATCTTCTCTTTTATGTCATATTCATGTAATTTCACACATCAGTTTGTGAGTGCTGTCAAAAGGTAGTTGTACAAAGTACAGGAAAATTGGTATACATCTAGATGTCCACATTCTGCTGTGATTTTCCTGCAGCACACATTTTGCCCATTATTCTGATAACGTCACGCTTCTCTCTCAGCTGCCATGTCCCCTCACCCATGTCAAGTCCATTTCTCAGTTGTCAACTGTCATTGTATCAACAGGGGTGTTCAAAAGTCCATTTCTCAGTTGTCAACTGTCATTGTATCAACAGGATTGTTCAAAAGTACTTTTCTCAGTTGTCAACTGTCATTGTATCAACAGGGGTGTTCAAAAGTCCATTTCTCAGTTGTCAACTGTCATTGTATCAACAGGGGTGTTCAAAAGTCCATTTCTCAGTTGTCAACTGTCATTGTATCAACAGGGGTGTTCAAAAGTCCATTTCTCAGTTGTCAACTGCCATTGTATCAACAGGGGTGTTCAAAAGTCCATTTCTCAGTTGTCAACTGTCATTGTATCAACAGGGGTGTTCAAAAGTCCATTTCTCAGTTGTCAACTGTCATTGTATCAACAGGGGTGTTCAAAAGTCCATTTCTCAGTTGTCAACTGTCATTGTATCAACAGGGGTGTTCAAAAGTCCATTTCTCAGTTGTCAACTGTCATTGTATCAACAGGGGTGTTCAAAAGTCCATTTCTCAGTTGTCAACTGCCATTGTATCAACAGGGGTGTTCAAAAGTCCATTTCTCAGTTGTCAACTGTCAGTGTATCAACAGGGGTGTTCAAAAGTCCATTTCTCAGTTGTCAACTGTCATTGTATCAACAGGGGTGTTCAAAAGTCCATTTCTCAGTTGTCAACTGTCATTGTATCAACAGGGGTGTTCAAAAGTCCATTTCTCAGTTGTCAACTGTCATTGTATCAACAGGGGTGTTCAAAGTCCATTTCTCAGTTGTCAACTGTCATTGTATCAACAGGGGTGTTCAAAAGTCCATTTCTCAGTGGTCAACTGTCATTGTATCAACAGGGGTGTTCAAAAGTCCATTTCTCAGTTGTCAACTGTCATTGTATCAACAGGGGTGTTCAAAAGTCCATTTCTCAGTTGTCAACTGTCATTGTATCAACAGGGGTGTTCAAAAGTCCTTGGACTTCCTAGCCTGCCGGGCAAGTTGGACACTAATGTTAAGAGCCCACAACCTTTTTTTACCTGCCCACCTTCCATACACAAATGAATTAATGAGTGAATGCCATATCCAAACACTGACTCAAAATGTCTTTTCTGAAGATGGTATAGTATGCAATGTATTTTGCACAGATTAAAATCAACACAGCTTATTCCAGCTTTAAATTCAAAGACCTGAACACTAAACAAAATAATAAACGAATCGACAAAACATAAAAACTTTTCATTCACATAAAAAAACAAGATTAGTTCAGAACTGATTGAAATTACAAGTTCAGATTAACAAATCAAAATTCACCCTAGAATCCCACCAGGTAGGAGACTAAAACTTATAGGATAAGCTGTACAATACTGAGCTGTCACAAAAAACAATCCAGCCAACTAGAAAACAGTGATGCAGAGCCATGGAAATAATTCTACCTGAGCCAACTCAAAACTGACTAGGAAAGTTCTGGAATGAAATGGCACAACTGTCAGTTATCATGGAACTTGAGAGTAGAACTAGAACTGGTAGTTTTTACTCACTCTACCTTAAGCCAGTTCTTAACTGGTATTTGCCAAGTCTTAGCAAATACTGGCCAAGCATTCAGTCCAAATTTGCCGAGTCTTGGGATATATTCACTAAATATTTGGTCAAGTGTTCCGGTTCTTAATTGGTTTTCACCAAGACTTGCAACTATATTTTCCAAAACTTGGGATATTGGCTCGGCAGGTGATGCCAATAGCTATTGTCGCGAGATATTCATGAGATTCCCTCAGAGCACAGTGACGGGAAAAATCTGTCACTTCATTTACAATTAGAACCATTGCACACTTACAGTATGGGCATGGTGCCGATCGATGCCATATTGCAAATGTCCTTTGTTTGAGAGATCTTGGCTTGGTTTCATCAAGCTATTAAGAAGCTAAAGATTTGCCAAGACTTGGCGCAATAGTTGCCGAATTTTTGCTGAATGTTTGCCAAGACTTGGTGAATATTCCCCAAGATTTCTTTGTCAATCAAGAACGGGCTTTACTGTCATCTTCTGAAAATAGTATCAAAGTGCTTCAAAAAATTTTACTCACCAGTCAGGTGAACGATTCTGCAGTTTTAAGTCACCCGACTCAATTTTTATTCACCTCGGGTGACCGGGCGAGTGGGTTTCGACACCCCTGATCAAGGTGTTCACCAGTATTGGCTAATTCCACCCAGGAGTACAGCTGGATGGATACCTGTGAGGACAGTAATGGCACACTGAAGTGTGATGATCCCTTCCCTGCGTTCAAGATGACCTACCGTTCACCGACCGGTAGCCAAGCCCCCAATGTGCACTCTTGAACGACTCATTATGACCAAATGGTAGCCAAGATGGCTTCCGCGATGCCTTCTCATCGTCGCAGATTGCGCTTCTCAACCAAATGAGTAAACCAGCAGCTGCAGGCTGCTCGTTCCTTGTGGAAGCTGATAAAATACATTAAGCTGTAGCTGTGCATGAAGGCTCGGCATCGCTCGAATCGAAATTTATATCAAAACGACAGTGCTGATTTGGTGTAAGCAAGAATATTTCGATGCTCACTTCAAGGGAGGTTACACAACAAACTAAGGGCTAATGTAAGATAAAAGAGTTGCTTCCCTTGAAATTGTTTCGCCATCTGTCGTGGAAATGTTTGCTCACATCTTGCCCGGTAATTATTTCAGAGCAGTTATTCTTTAAAAAAAAAAAAAAGTACAATATCAGCCTAACTTCTTGTAACGTCTCGCATAGTCTGGGTAATAATCACAGGTCAAAATGCGTGCCACAGCGCATATTTGTGATGGTGACTTTCTTCCTTTCCCCGAAGGCAGCCATTTTGGTTATACAGGTGCAACAGCGTTCCTGCGCGGTATCTACCGGTTGATACCGGTAGCCGTACCAAGTAGTTCAAGAGTCGACCCGTATCTACCGGTAAATATCGGTAGGCTTCTTGAACGCACGGCTTGCACGTGGCTATGTGGTAGCAGTGGGGTGGAATACTCCCCAGGGAGTAGCACGTGGCTGTGTGCTAGCAGTGGGGTGGAATACTCCCCAGGGAGTAGCATGTGGCTATGTGCTAGCAGTGGGGTGGAATACTCCCCAGGGAGTAGCACGTGGCTATGTGCTAGCAGTGGGGTGGAATACTCCCCAGGGAGTAGCACGTGGCTGTGTGCTAGCAGTGGGGTGGAATACTCCCCAGGGAGTAGCACGTGGCTATGTGCTAGCAGTGGGGTGGAATACTCCCCAGGGAGTATGTGCTAGCAGTGGGGTGCAATACTCCCCAGGGAGTAGCACGTGGCTGTGTGCTAGCAGTGAGGTGGAATACTCCCCAGGGAGTAGCACGTGGCTATGTGCTAGCAGTGGGGTGGAATACTCCCCAGGGAGTAGCACGTGGCTATGTGCTAGCAGTGGGGTGGAATACTCCCCAGGGAGTAGCACGTGGCTATGTGCTAGCAGTGGGGTGGAATACTCCCCCCAGGGAGTAGCATGTGGCTATGTGCTAGCAGTGGGGTGGAATACTCTCCAGGGAGTAGCACGTGGCTATGTGCTAGCAGTGGGGGTGGAATAGCTATCTCCCAGGGTGAGTATGTGCTAGCAGTGGGGTGGAATACTCCCCAGGGTGTAGCACGTGGCTATGTGCTAGCAGTGGGGTGGAATACTCTCCAGGGAGTAGCACGTGGCTATGTGCTAGCAGTGGGGTGGAATACTCCCCAGGGAGTAGCACGTGGCTATGTGCTAGCAGTGGGGTGCAATACTCCCCAGGGAGTAGCACATGGCTATGTGCTAGCAGTGGGGTGGAATACTCCCCAGGGAGTAGCACGTGGCTATGTGCTAGCAGTGGGGTGGAATACTCCCCAGGGAGTAGCACGTGGCTATGTGCTAGCAGTGGGGTGGAATACTCCCCAGGGAGTAGCACGTGGCTATGTGATAGCAGTGGGGTGGAATACTCCCCAGGGAGTAGCTCGTGGCTATGTGCTAGCAGTGGGGTGGAATACTCCCCAGGGAGTAGCACGTGGCTATGTGATAGCAGTGGGGTGGAATACTCCCCAGGGAGTAGCTCGTGGCTATGTGATAGCAGTGGGGTGGAATACTCCCCAGGGAGTAGCTCGTGGCTATGTGCTAGCAGTGGGGTGGAATACTCCCCCCAGGGAGTATGTGCTAGCAGTGGGGTGCAATACTCCCCAGGGAGTATGTGCTAGCAGTGGGGTGGAATACTCTCCAGGGAGTAGCACGTGGCTATGTGCTAGCAGTGGGGTGGAATACTCTCCAGGGAGTATGTGATAGCAGTGGGGTGGAATACTCCCCAGGGAGTAGCACGTGGCTGTGTGATAGCAGTGGGGTGGAATACTCCCCAGGGAGTAGCACGTGGCTATGTGCTAGCAGTGGGGTGGAATACTCCCCAGGGAGTAGCACGTGGCTATGTGCTAGCAGTGGGGTGGAATACTCCCCAGGGAGTATGTGCTAGCAGTGGGGTGGAATACTCCCCAGGGAGTATGTGCTAGCAGTGGGGTGGAATACTCCCCAGGGAGTAGCACGTGGCTATGTGCTAGCAGTGGGGTGGAATACTCCCCAGGGAGTATGTGCTCGCAGTGGGGTGGAATACTCCCCAGGGAGTAGCATGTGGCTATGTGCTAGCAGTGGGGTGGAATACTCCCCAGGGAGTATGTGCTAGCAGTGGGGTGGAATACTCCCCAGGGAGTGGAGATGGTGCTGGTCCCTGGCTGGGTGCACCCTATCTTTCACTGAGTGTGTCATCTGCCAGTAAAGGCTTGATCAAGTGCCCCAGTGATCAGGGGATAAGGTGAAAAATAATTTGAGCCCAGATGTGGGTGACGTCGCTATATAAAACAAAAATATTATATATTTTTTGGTATGTTTTGTAGATTAAATAGTGGAAATGCATCTGGAGTAGCTTGCGATGCAATGTACAATGTTCAAGCAGTAAACTTTGTTATCAATAATCTTGTTGGATTTGTCGTTGTCATCACTGCAGTTGTTGTTTTGATGTTGATGATGCAGATGAGGACGAAAAAAAAAACCCACCTTCCTCTGGTTGCAGATGCTGGTCATCTGCCTCCGGGGCGTGAAAAACCTGCTGCTGCATGGGAAGTTTGACCCCAGTGGCCAACTCCCCATGCTTCTGTCCTGCTTCAGGGTGGGTATCCCCCTGTGGGTCGGGGGTAAAAGAATTGACCCACTCTGTCTCCCTATACGATCCGTAAGAGGCGAATAGATAGGGACATTGTGACTTGAATTGTGCTTACTTGGAACTGTTCTAGTGATTTTCGTGGTTCTGGCCTTACATAGCCTACGAAGCCTGATAGGCCGTCAAACTCGATCCATCCATCAGGGTGGGTAGGACTGGGAGTCTTTCTCGGCGCCACATTTTGCTCCTGTAGTGCCCTGAACTTTCCTTGTAAAGAAAACCTGTTTGTATCAATCACATTTTCTCAGAAATGTATTAAATATAATTAATTTATAATAGCTTTTTTTTAAAGCTTCAGTTTTTTTTTTATAAGCCAAGTTTGGAATATTTCCAATTTTATTCACAAATGCATGTAGATGCCCCCCCCCCCCCCCCCATCAGCCAAAACCTCTGACTGCTGTTTTTAATTTTTTTTAATTTGTGACCAGCCACGACAAAACCAGTGCTAAGTCCATTTTTGGACAAAATGGGGTTTTAATACTTTTGAATTCTGCATTCATTTCTGTTTGTTTTGATATAAGAATGAACAATGTGAGTTAATTAGAATAGGAGTTACAGGCATTTCAAGTTGGGTACTGAAGCAGCGGTCATTTTGAAAAAACGGTCTCAGAAGATTTACTCTCTTCAGACATTAAACACCTTAGCAACGGTATTTCAAACTTCGTTTCCAAAAATAACTGACCTTATTTTTCTTCGACATCCACAGAGCGGGAACGCCGAGAGAGCGGCCTTTCTAACGGTATATAACATGAAGGGGTTCTGCAAGGGTTTAGGTGTGTTTATTGCGGCTAAAATGAGGCAATTAACGCTAATTACAGGGAGCTTTTGAAACAATACATAACACAAAAGTCTTTATTTTACCATCAAAATATAATTCTTCAAAATGTTTCCTTTACTGGCATGATAGTTTGAACCATGTAGAATCTATTTTCATCAAAAAGTGAAAATCACCCAGAGTGACCCTCCCTGCCTTTTTTCAGTCGTAGCGCAAAATAGTGCCGCGCGACTTAGCACTGGTTTTGTCGTGGCTGGTCACATTTATATCTTTTAGTTATAGTTTGTGTGTGTGTGCGTGCATGCATGCATGTGTGAGATATTGTTCACACAAACACGCATAAATGTGTGAGCAGCTATTGTTGTGTTTTCATGAATATCGTACACATTTGTACATCTTCATCCTATACTGTTGCCTTTTTAAACAAATGTCAATTGAGACCTTACAGAGCAAAATAAGACTGATAGGCCCTTGAACAATATTCATTCACTTGCTAGTGAAAGTGCTAGACCCTCAACTTTTCATGAAAAGTTCATGGAAGCCAGCAAGGTAATATGGAAAGGTCACGAGAAAGAAAGTGAAGATTTCCAAGTGAAGATTTCAAAGTGAAGATTTCAAAGTGAAGATTTGCTCAACCTGGTTTGGAAAATGTGTAAGGACCTTGGAAGTATTGCTAGTAAGAAAAACTGGATAATTCACTCTCTCAATCTGCCAGAAGACACCCCCCAACCTTCTACTTCCATCTTCCCCCCCCCCCCCCCCCCCCCCCCCCTTACACATCATGAAATTATTGGAGAGAGACCATTAGATGTAAAACATCTTGATATTGATGATGATGGTGATGAAGGTGAGGACGATAAATCATGATGGTTTCATACCCCAGGCTGTATGAACCGTTGTTTTTTTTCTTCTCTGAATTAAAATGTCTTTCGAAAAGTGCATGTAATTGTAACACATAAAATGTACACGTGGTATTATTACATTTTCAAAAACCTCAGTACCCTGAAAGTGAACAGTCTCAAATCAAAGTTCCTGTTTCATTGAGAACACTTCCTCTGGTAATTTTGGGTCATATTTTTCTACTTTTTTTCCTTTTCTCCAGTTTAAAAAAAAGACATACAGAAAGAAACAGAAACTGAGTAAGATTAGACAGTTCATCAGAATTATTGTGCCACGAACACAGTGTAGCAGAGCTCTGGCCGTATTATCTGGCTGTATTATCATTAAAAAGCGTTTGAAGACCACCCTGATGGCTGTCCTTGCAGACGTACATAATGTACGGACTGACCGTGCTGCTGAAGCTGGGCAGCCCTTTGCACAGCTGTGCCCACATGCCCTGGATGCCTCACTGCATCTGCAGTGCTCCTGAGCTGTCCGTCACCACCGCACCTGCCTCAGATGCAAGTAGGTAAACTAGCGATGGTGAAGGCAGTTGGTTACCATGAATCTTGGTCTCGTTGTCTTTCTGTCTTTGTCTTGTAAAATAGTGCAAGGCAAGATTCCTGCATAATGGTCAGTATAGGTTATTTTGTTTTCTATACCTAAATTATGTGAGGATCATTGTGTTCCTTGATGTTGGTCGCAATGGGCTGATGGCCTTATGGATAAAGTTCAGGTTCTGTCTTTCTCTCTCTTTTTGTCTCTCTGTTTTCATCTCACCCTCCACAGGGAAAAGATCGAGACACAAATGTAAAATGCAACTCTTTGATTTCTAGTCAATTTAGATATTTAAAGAAAGCAGTTTGTGTGTGTGTGTGTGTGTGTGTGTGTGTGTGTGTGTGTGTGTGTGTGTGTGTGTGTGTGTGTGAGAGAGAGAGAGAGAGAGAGAGAGAGAGAGAGAGAGAGAGAGAGAGAGAGAGAGAGAGAGAGAGAGCATGCATATGTGTGTGTGTGTGTACATGAGAGGGGGAGGGAGAAAGAGAATAATTATTAGACATGTTTTAGTCCCTTCCTCAGTCTCTCTCCTCTGTTTCCTTTTCATGATCTGCAGACCTGCCAAATGCTACGCTTTAGGCGTAGCATGCTACGCTTTCGACATGCCTGCTACGCTGCTACGCTTGTCCATAAAAACTACGCTTTTCCCCCGCGTGCTTGAACTTTTGACCTTGATGGAGAATCTCCCCCCCCCCCCCCCCCCCGCTTTCACGCCGCCAGTGCAGCTTATCGCGCCGCCTTCACAGCCTTATCTCCCCCCCCCCCCCCCCCCCCCCCGCTTTCACGCCACCGGGTCAGCTCTTATCATGCCAACCTCACAGCTTTATCTCTCCCCACCCCCGCTACGCCTATTCCTTCCATGCTACTCCAAATAGCTCTGGATGCTACTCTTTGGCATGATGGTGGGTTGGCAGGTCTGGATCTGTAAGAGGAATTTCACTATTTGTGTTTACAAAGCTGGATGTAACATTTGTTTTCTATCTCTGTACATAAAAGTGTTGTATATACAACACGGTAAGCTTCTGGATATGTTTGTAACAAATTTAAATAATATTATTCTTGTTAACTTGGGTGTTCAGAGAAAGAGAGACTTGGCAAGTCCAGTCAACAACAGATGAGTCAAAGATAAACAGACAGGGAGACTGAAAAGGATGGGCAGGCAGGCAGGCAGACTGACAGGCAGGCAGACTGACAGGCAGACTGACAGAAGGACAGACAGACTGAGAAGGATGGACAGGCAGGCAGGCAGACTGACAGGCAGGCAGGCAGGCAGGCAGACTGACAGGCAGGCAGACTGACAGGCAGGCAGGCAGGCAGACTGACAGACAGACTGACTGACAGAAGGACAGACTGAGAAGGATGGACAGGCAGGCAGACTGACAGGCAGGCAGGCAGGCAGGTAGACTGACAGGCAGACAGGCAGACTGACAGAAGGATGGACAGACTGAGAAGGATGGACAGGCAGGCAGGCAGACAGACAGACTGACAGACAGACTGACAGACAGACTGACAGACAGACTGACAGGGCTATGGGTAGGGGGGTTTGACAAGGAGAGACCCACCGCTTGATCTTATTCTAATTCCACTGATTGTTTTTTCAATGGCTTTGCACAGCCCGCAAAGGTGATTTAATAATCATATACAGTGATAGGCCACAAAACACGATTCATTTCTCACATCCATGTCTGTTTTCCCTGCAGGGGCAGAGCCGGGAGGAGCAGCAGGGAACGAGAGAAGAAAGACTGAAGGATGCAGCGGGGTGGAGGAGGAGGAGGCTTCCATTCCAGGGAGCGGATGGAGAAACTAGGAAGGCTGCATGGAAGGAGACTGTTCCAGGAAGGGAGAGAACTCCCACCTGCAGTGGGGAGTCACCCGTGTGCGCCAGACCTCCCTCCACTGCCTGCAGATTCTGTCCAAGGTGAGGGGGTTGTAGGGAAGCGCAGGTAGTTCTTTGACGTGGGCAACAGAATGAGCTTAATTAGATTAAACTAGAACTTAACCAAGTTTCCTATGGTAAGGGTCAAGATATGGTTTTATATATATAGCAATTTGTCACCCATTTCTGGGGCTCAAGCGGCTTTACACTTTACCCTCTTGACGTTGGACTGCAATCTATTCTTTGCTGAATTGTTCTGTAAATAGCTAGAGGGGGACAAAGGCAGGTCTGTTTACCATATGTCCAGTCTTTTGGAGGCGATTGTTGATAACAAAATACATGTAGATGGAGCAAAGATCTTGGTGAATTAATGAGTCTCAGGGGTGTCTGTTTTGTGTTGTTTGGTTTTTGACTCACATGCGAAGCAAAAGTGAGTCTATGTACTCACCCTTTTCATCCGTCCGGGCGTCCGTGAAAAACTTTAACGTTGGATTTTTCTCGGAGACTATTAAGTCTATCAACACCCAATTTGGCATGATGGTGTATGATGACAAGACGTCAAAAAACATACACAGTGACTTGACCTTGCTTCAAGGTCAAGGTCGCAGGGCTGTAAATGTTGTCTAAAAAACAGCAATTTTTCACATTTTCCCAATTTTCTCTGAAGTTTTTGAAATTGGATACCTGACCTATATATGGTGTATAGGGCAAAGTAATCCCTATCTTTTAATACCAGTTTGATTGACCTTGCTTCAAGGTCAAGGTCACAGGAGCTCTTTAAAGTTGGATAGTATACATATTTTGAAGTGACCTTGGACTATGGAAGATAACTCTTCCAAACTTCATTCAGTACTATGGTTACTTCTAGTCCCGTGTTGTCGTCTCGTCCGTGGCGTCCGGCGTCGGCGTCCTGTAATCCGTAAAAACCTTTAACGTTGGATTTTTCTCGGAGACTATTAAGTCTATCAACACCCAATTTGGCATAATGGTGTAGGATGACAAGGCATCAAAAAATATACACAGTGACTTGACCTAGCTTCAAGGTCAAGGTCACAGGAACTCTTTAAAGTTGGATTGTGTACATATTTTGAAGTGACCTTGACCCTGAACTATGGAAGATAACTCTTCCAAACTTCATAACATTGTAGTACACGTGTTATACTTTCATCATGAGACACATTTGGTCACATATCATCAAGGTCAAGGTCACTTTCCCTTATGAAATGTGACCAAAATGGGGTAGTGAACCACTAAAAGTGACCATATCTCATGGTAGAAAGTGCCAATAAGCACCATTGTGCTTCCTATGTCTTGAATTAACAGCTTTGTGTTGCATGAGCTTGACCTTGGGTCAAGGTCACATGTATTTTGGTAGGAAAAATGTGTAAAGCAGTTCTAAGTGTATGATGTCATTGCTAGGTTTAGTTGTTTGACCTTGACCTTGAAGGTCACCTAAAGGTCAAGGTCATGTAAAGGTCAAGGTCATGGTCAAGCATGTGAGTCGTATGGGCTTTGCCCTTCTTGTTGTCATTGTTGTCAACATTTCTTTCCTCCTCTTCATCTCCCTTCTCATCCTCATTATCATCCTCCTGTTTCCCTCAGAGCCTCTTCTGTCTCTTCCACATCATGTTTGTTTTTATCCTTCTCCTCCTTCTCCTCCTCCTCCTCCTCCTCCCCCCCCCCCCTCCTCCCCCTCCTCCTCCTCCTCCTCCTCCTCCTTCTCCTCCTCCCCCTCCCACTCCCCCTCCTCCCACTCCCTCTCCTCCTCCCCCTCCTCCTCCCCCTCCTCCTCCCCCTCCTCCCCTCCCTCCCCCTCCCCCTCCTCCTACTCCTCCTCCACCTGCTAAACTGAACACTTGATGTGTATTTTTGTGTTTGATTCCAGGGTGTGGACAAGAAAGCCATCTTTGGGTGCTGGAGCTTTGAAGACTCAATGGCTCCTGAAGAGGGTGCCTGCTTTGTCATCCAACCTTTGCTGTGCAGCATTCTCAACGACCCCTCGCCCAAGGTACTGTACGTGCTGGTACCCCATGATGATGACGACAGTGATGATGATTTACAGTTAACCTTTATGTGCAGCATTCTCAACGAACTATCTTCCAAGGTGACTGTGCTTGTACCTGAGGAGGGAGGGGTGGTGGTGGTATGGATAAGGATGATGATAACGATGATAGTAAAAATGATAATAGTAATGATGATGAAAATGAAGATGATAAAGAAAGCAAATAAAAACTGATGATGGAGGTGGTGCTGATGTTGGTGCTGGTGATTGGTGGTGGGGGTGGTAATGGTGGTGCTGATAGTGGTGGTGGTTGTGGTGGTGACAGTGATTATGATGTGGTGTTGTTGCTATTCATGATATTGAAGATATTTTCATCTATTTCATTTTTGGCTTTTCCTGTAAATTTGTCCTCCATGTGTATTTTTTGTAGATCCAATAAACTGATTAAAAAAAAACAACATCAACATCAATATCACCATCAACACCACCACCACCACCACCACCACCATCATCACCACCACTAGCACCACTTCCACCCACCCCCACCCTCTACACCAACCCCCCCCCAACCCTCCCCCCCCCTCCTCCCCCTCCCCCTTCTCCCCCTCCCCCTCCTCCTCCCCCTCCTCCTCCCCCTCCTCCTCCCCCTCCTCCTCCTCCCCCCCTTCCCTCTTCCTCTTCCTCCTCCTCCTCCTCCTCCTCCTCCTCCTCCTCCTCCTCCTCCTCCTCCTCCTCCTCCTCCTCCTCCCCCTCCTCCTCCTCCTCCTCCTCCTCCTCCTCCTCCTCCTCCTCCTCCTCCTCCTCCTCCTCCTCCTCCTCCTCCTCCTCCTCCTCCTCCTCCTCCTCCTCCTCTTCCTCTCCCCCCTCCCCCCCCCTTCCCCCTTCCTCCTCCCCATCCCCCATCCAGGGTCATGTTGCAGCCAATGCAGTAAGCCTGTAGTCATGTCCCACAAAGGTCAGACAGGGCAGTGGTGACTTGCCTGTTCCAGTGTCGGACATCAGCACTTTCCACTCTGACCTTGCTGTTGGACGGCATCCGACCTTTCCTGGCATCGGCAATAGACTGGTGAGTGTCTCTAAAGCTGAAAGATGTTTTTTTTTACTCACATGCGAAGCAAAAGTGAGTCTATGTACTCAGCCGTGTCGTCCGTCCGTCCGTCCGGGCGTCCGGGCGTAAAAAACTTAAACGTTGGATTTTTCTCGGAGACTATTAAGTCTATCAACACCAAATGTGGCATGATGGTGTATGATGACAAGGCCTCAAAAAACATACATAGTGACTTGACCTTGCTTCAAGGTCAAGGTCACAGGAGCCATAAATGTGGTCTCAAAAACAGTCATTTTTCACATTTTCCATATTTTCTCCCACGTTATTGAGAATGGCGACCTTAGCTACAAGTGGTATATAGGTCAAAGCAAGCCCTATCTATTGATACCAGTTTGGTTGACCTTGCTTCAAGGTCAAGGTCACAGGAGCTCTTCAAAGCTGGATTGTATACATATTTTGAAGTGACCTTGACCCTGAACTATGGCAGATAACTGTTTCAAACTTAATAATTATGTGGGGCACATGTTATACTTTCATCATGAGACACATTTGGTCACATATCATCAAGGTCAAGGTCACTTTGACCCTTATGAAATGTGACCAAAATGGGGTAGTGAACCACTAAAATTGACCATATCTCATGGTAGAAAGTGCCAATAAGCACCATTGTGCTTCCTATGTCTTGAATTAACAGCTTTGTGTTGCATGACCTTGGATGACCTTGATCTTGGGTCCAGATCACTTGTATTTTGGTAGGGAAAATGTGTAAAGTCTTAGTGTATGATGTCATTGCTAGGTTTAGTTGTTTGACCTTGACCTTGAAGGTCACTGAATGTCAAGGTCAATCATGTGAGTCGTATGGGCTTTGCCCTTCTTGTTTCCAGTTAACTCAATGACGACGCATCTCATCATATGATGCGGTGCTGATGTAAATTTCTTGTGCGTTTTGTGAGGGGCTCTTAACCAATCGAGGTAGTCTAGTTCTCTAATAAGATAGTGAGGAACATTGTAGATCGTCTGTGTCTCTGAATTTGAAGAGGATAAGGCACTGCCAGACTTTGTTTACACATGTGGCAAGGGGGCGATTTCAACGCTAAATCGCAATGGCGTCGCAGCAGGACAATGAGGATTTTGTTGAAATCACTATGAAAGAAGGATCAGATGAGAAGGACGATGTGCTTCTTTTTTCCGAAGAGGACGAAGATGAAAAAGATGCAGTTTTAGAGGAGCAGATCATAGATATAGTGCACGAACTGCTGACCGAAGAAGAGGAATCGCAAACTGATCCGTACATGTTGTTGGCTGAGCAAGTCGGCCTCACTCCAGCCAAACTAAAAACAGGCACGCCAGACGGTACCCATCTTTGTTGCAATACTATTATTCAAAATAAAAATAATGAGAGAATGACATTTATCTACAAGGATAAAGGATTCTAATGATGGCAACAGTTTTTCCATTGCTTGATTAGTATTTTTTTCAGCAATTTCTGTAAAAATGCCCAGAAACATGCGTCTCCAGTCAATACGAGCTAAAAATAGTGCCGTCTTCAACGAGTTAATGGTTACCTTCTTATAACTAGGGATCAAGCTGCTTCGAGCTTCACTCATTGATCATTGGGCCAAGTTCTGTCCTTCATTATTCCCCGGTGGGTTCAGGGTAAGGATTGACCCACTGCCTCTCCCTACTCCATTCGTAAGAGGCGAACAACTAGGGACACCGTGACTTGATTTGCATTTACTCTGAACTGTTCCTGTGATTTTCGTGCTTAATGGTCTTACATAGCCTACAAAGGCCATCCATCCATCCATCCATCTGTCCTTCATTAGCACTTGATCGCAGTGACAGACACATACGAAGTACACACGGACACCAGTACCGCTTCCTCTCCTTGCATCCCCTGTAGGTTGAGGTTGCAAGTAGTCCCATGGAGTCTCCCTACATGATTTGTAAAGGGACATTAACTAGGGAAATCTTGAATTGATTTTATCTTGTTCTGACCAACACTATTGATTTTTCATGATGAATGAATGGCCTTGCATAGCCTATAGTGGCTAATAAGTAGTAAAACTTACTTCATTCATGCATTCATTCATTCATTCATTCATTCATTCATTCATTCATTCATTCATTCATTCATTCATTCAATCTCTTCCTGGGGAGTACTCCTCTTGATGCTGATTCACAGCAGTATAGATAGTCAATATCACTATGGTACACTGTCACTGTGCTCGCAGCCACCCACTTTCTCTCCTGGTTGGAGATGAGGAATACCAGTCGGGCATCTTGCTCAAGAATGCACATCTAGGATCCTTACAGCTTCAAACACTGCTGCTAGCTGCAAGGGAGTGAGGGAGGGTTGTTTCAGGGGAGACATGGGTAAAAGAGACAATTTTTTTTTACTGTACAAAGAGTTTTCAAACTTTCATGCATGGCAATTCAAAGATATGCATGAAAATAAGAGAAAACCATTTTTTCTCAATGGAAAAGAAAAGTAGATCATCTATTAATTATTCAAATAACACGTAATTTGCTATCTTTTTCAAAAATGTACAGCTCAAAAACTATATACAGCAAAATAAAAATTGTGGTTTCCTTAGATTTGTAATTTCCGTTAAGTAAGCACTGAATTGAGTGTTGTCTCAGGCCTTACATTGCCATACAAGGCTGACACAGTACACAGTACACAGTAATTTATTGCGCCAAGTGACATCATTTAAAAAACGAGCACGAGGAAAACTAAGTGATGAAGGCTAAAAAAGAAACAAAACAAAAAGCCAAACACACGCATCGCTTACACACCCTAACACGCCGTTTATGCAAAAAACATGGACATTTCCCGATGTACCTCACTCACGCAGCTGCACACAGACAAGAGATAAAACTGCACCTGAAACCAAAGGATTAACTGGTAAATGGGGCAATATACAATGAACAATTAAAGTTACTATTTAAGAACTGTTGACAAAAGAGGAACAAACTAAGATGATACACCCACCCACCCACCCCCCTTTTAAGTGACAATAAATAATACATATGAACAGAGACAAGACCACTAAGACGTACCCCCCCACCCCCATCCCACCCCCCGTCACCACACAAAAGAATACAATAGAACAATACAAAAACAACCCTGCGCAACTACAAGAAGACCAACCCTTCCCCCCCCCCACCCCCTCCCCCACCCCTCCCCCCACCCCCAACCACACTCAGAAGCAGTCCATATAACCCAGAGGAAGCACAAAAGAGAAAGTGGCACTGTCACAGGCCCTTTATCGACACACACTCATTCATTCATTCTAACCAACGGGCTAGAGCCTTTCCTCAGGAACCTTCATCTTTCATAAAAGTTTGTGTGTGTTTGTGTGTGGGGGAATGTGTGTGTGTGGGGGGGGGGGAATGTGTGTGTGGGGTGGGGGGCTGTGTGTGTGTGCGCGCGTGTGTGTGTGTGGTTTGTGTGTGTTTGTGTGTGTGTCTGTCGGTCTGTGTGTGTCTCATGTCTGTCGGTCTGTGTTTGTATATGTGTGAGGGGGGGGGGGGGGGGTGTGTGTCTGTGTGTGCGTGTGATGGGTGTATGTGTGTGTGTCTGTGTGTGTTTCTGTGCATGTGTGTGTTTGTGTGTGTGTGTGAGGGGGGGGGTGGTGTCTGTGTGTGTGTGTGTGGGGGGTGTCTGTGTGTGTGTGGGGGGGGGGGTCTGTGTGTGTGTTTCTGTGCATGTCTGTGAGTGTGTGTGTCTATGTGTTTGTGTGTCTGTGTGTGTGTGTGTCTGTGTCTGTGTGTGTGTGTGTGTGTGTGTGTGTCTGTGTCTGTGTTTTGTTGATCTGAAGTTTGGTTGCTCATTGGGATGGGTTTGAGTTGGGTTAATTTGTGGATGGATGAGTGAATTTATGTTTGAAATGTTTGTGTTAGATTGATATCAAGAGACTCTAATATAGTAACAAATGATGGGAAAATAGGCATCTGGTTAGAGAATTAAAAAAAAGGTTTTCCCACCAGAAGTTACTTCTGCACAGATGTCCTTGCATAATTGCTTCTTTTAGTTAGATCACCTGTTTTTATTTTGTTATTTTAAATCTGTTTTTGAATGTTCTTGCTTTTCTTCCCGTCATTTTTCATCACCTCTTCAACACCTCTGCTCTCCTCCATAATCCAGTACTCTCCTCTGTATCAGGACTTTATAGAGAATCAACAGAGATCATGAAAGTGCAGGAGACATATCCCCTTAAAAAAAGTAGTTGAAGTGATTCTCAGCTTTGCTAACTCATTTTGTTTTTGCTTTAATGCTTATTCTTTTCTCATTAGGCTGACCTTAACCTACAACTACATTGCCTTTGTTTATAGAAAGTATGCAGACTCCCATATTACATCCTATTCACTTTTTAATATTCTATAATCATCCCTTACAAAAACTGTGTGTGCAGTATAACATCACCTCTACTAAAAATGTGTTTTTAGTATTATCATCATCCCTTACAAAAACTGTGTGTGCAGTATAACATCACCTCTACTAAAAATGTGTTTGCAGTATTATCATCATCCCTTACAAAAACTGTGTGTGCAGTATAACATCACCTCTACTAAAAATGTGTTTGCAGTATTATCATCATCCCTTACAAAAACTGTGTGTGCAGTATAACATCACCTCTACTAAAAATGTGTTTGCAGTATTATCATCATCCCTTACAAAAACTGTGTGTGCAGTATAACATCACCTCTACTAAAAATGTGTTTGCAGTATTATCATCATCCCTTACAAAAACTGTGTGTGCAGTATAACATCACCTCTACCGAAAATGTGTTAGCAGTGTGTCATTATCCCTACAACAAATGTGTTTGCAGTATTACCATCATTGCTACCAAAAATGTGTTAGCAGTGTGTCATTATCCCTACAACAAATGTGTTTGCAGTATTACCATCATTGCTACCAAAAATGTGTTTGCAGTGTCATCACCGCTACCAAAAATGTGTTCGCAGTGTATCATCATCCCTACAACAAATGTGTTTGCAGCATTACCATCATTGCTACCAAAAATGTGTTCGCAGTGTCATCACCGCTACCAAAAATGTGTTCGCAGTGTGTCATTATCCCTACAACAAATGTGTTTGCAGCATTACCATCATTGCTACCAAAAATGTGTTCGCAGTGTCATCACCGCTACCAAAAATGTGTTTGCAGTGTCATTCATCACCGCTACAAAAAATGTGTTTGCAGTGTCATTCATCACCGCTACAAAAAATGTGTTTGCAGTATGTCATCATCCCTACTACAAGCATGTTTGCAGTATGTCATCATTCCTACTACAAGCAGGTTTGCAGTATGTCATCATCCCTACTACAAGCTTGTTTGCAGTATGTCATCATCCCTACTACAAGCTTGTTTGCAGTATGTCATCATTCCTACTACAAGTATGTTTGCAGTATGTCATCATCCCTACTACAAGTATGTTTGCAGTATGTCATCATCCCTACTACAAGCTTGTTTGCAGTATGTCATCATCCCTACTACAAGCTTGTTTGCAGTATGTCATCATCCCTACTACAAGCTTGTTTGCAGTATGTCATCATCCCTACTACAAGTATGTTTGCAGTATGTCATCATCCCTACTACAAGTATGTTTGCAGTATGTCATCATCCCTACTACAAGCATGTTTGCAGTATGTCATCATCCCTACTACAAGTATGTTTGCAGTATGTCATCATCCCTACTACAAGCTTGTTTGCAGTATGTCATCATCCCTACTACAAGCATGTTTGCAGTATGTCACCATCCCTACTACAAGTATGTTTGCAGTATGTCATCATCCCTACTACAAGTATGTTTGCAGTATGTCATCATCCCTACTACAAGTATGTTTGCAGTATGTCATCATCCCTACTACAAGTATGTTTGCAGTATGTCATCATCCCTACTACAAGTATGTTTGCAGTATGCCATCATTCCTACTACAAGCAGGTTTGCAGTATGTCATCATTCCTACTACAAGCATGTTTGCAGTATGTCACCATCCCTACTACAAGTATGTTTGCAGTATGTCATCATCCCTACTACAAGTATGTTTGCAGTATGTCATCATCCCTACTACAAGCATGTTTGCAGTATGTCATCATCCCTACTACAAGCATGTTTGCAGTATGTCATCATCCCTACTACAAGCATGTTTGCAGTATGTCATCATCCCTACTACAAACATGTTTGCAGTATGTCATCATCCCTACTACAAGTACGTTTGCAGTATGTCATCATCCCTACTACAAGTATGTTTGCAGTATGTCATCATCCCTACAAACAATTGTGTTTGTCATTGCATCATCGTCCCTACAAAAAAGAATTATCAGTTTGTCATCATCCCTATCAAATTAAAATTTTGGCAGTGATCTGGGAGAAGACAGCAGCGATGATCTGAGTGGCCTTCTGGGGGAACTGGTGAAGGAAGTGCATATTTGCCTGTTTGCTGCCCTCGGGAGAGAGAAATCCCCCGCCCTGCTCATACAACTCATCAAGGTACCTGTGGGAAGACATCTGGACTCGGCAGGGAAAATAGAGAGAAGGGATCATTTAATTAATGAGGTGTTAATGTTATGCAGACCTGGGTACCCATACGAATTTTGCGTATTAATACGCAAGAAAAAATGGAATACGAAAATTACGCATGCCTCTGAAAAAATACGCGGAAAAAAATGCAGCTTTTGCGTATTCCTAAATGTGCAATTTCGCGCGATAAAGCCCACGTCTGACACGCGTGGCCCATATCCAGAACGGTGTTCCAGCCAAGGGAGAGCGAAACAGACAGTTGGAATCGTCTGAGTTTACTTTAGAGATAAATCGGGGTTAAAATAACTCGCCGTTCTGGATACAGGCCCTGGTTCCGTTGAAGTTTGAGTGGCTCTCTCTCTCTCTCTCTCTCTCTCTCTCTCTCTCTCTCTCTCTCTCTCTCTCTCTCTCCTCTCTCTCTCTCTCTCTCTCTGTGTCTGCCTCTCTCTTCTCTGTCTCTGTCTGTCTGTCTGTCTGTCTGTCTGTCTGTCTCTCTCTCTCTCTCTCTCTCTCTCTCTCTCTCTCTCTCTCTCTCTCTCTCTCTCTCTCTCTCTTTCTGTCTTTCTCTCACACTTTCCCTCTATGTGTGTGTGCGTGTTTGTGTGTGTGTGTATTTGTGTGTGTGTGTGTGTGTGTGTATTTCTTGGTTGTTTTATCCAACCTGCACTGTACTGAAAATCATAGGCTTGATCACTTCAAGTTCCTGGAGGATATACGGTAAGCACATTTTCTTGGAAGAGGTTCCGTAGCCGTGCGGTACGGCTACCGAATTTTTTTTGGTAGGTAGCTGTACGGCCTCGTACAGTTTATATACCCAGCTGCGTGGTTGGATATATCACGGTACTACTATTTACCGCAATACCCCGCTATATACCGCAATATACTGCAATATACCGCAATACCCCGCAATATACCGCAATACCCCCAAATATACCCAAATTCCCCCAAATACACTCTCAGAAAAGAAAAAACATCAACAGATCGATGCTAAAAACGTGCTTTTGACGCAGCATTTCAACCACAAGAGAGAGAGAGAGAGCGAGCGATCGTAGTTGACAGTCAGTGTTGCCGTCGAAACACTGTTTTCAGCCCTACGCTGCTGTCGAATACCTGCAGCCTGTTTTGCAAGGCGTCTACGTGATCTACTGTGTCTAAACTTCTCCGAACGTTGTTTTCTTCTCGGCATGATCGCGCAATATCAATCACCGAACGAAATTCAACAGCAACCGATAATTGAGAAGAGCGCCATATTGTTTACACTTTGAGCCAATCCAGAAGCCAGAATGAGTCACGTGACTCCAGCCAGCCAATAGCCTTACCCATATCATTCACATTCTAATGGTATCAAAGTCAACTACGATCGCTCGCTCTCTCTCTTGTGGTTGAAATGCTGCGTCAAAAGCACGTTTTTAGCATCGATCTGTTGATGTTTTTTGACTCACATGCGAAGCAAAAGTGAGTCTATGTACTGAGCCGTGTCGTCCGTCCGGGCGTCCGTCCGGGCGTCCGTCCGGGCGTCCGTCCGTCCGTCCGGGCGTCCGTAAAAAACTTAAACGTTGGATTTTTCTCGGAGACTATTAAGTCTATCAACACCAAATGTGGCATGATGGTGTATGATGACAAGGCCTCAAAAAACATACATAGTGACTTGACCTTGCTTCAAGGTCAAGGTCACAGGAGCCATAAATGTGGTCTCAAAAACAGTCATTTTTCACATTTTCCCAATTTTCTCCCACGTTATTGAGAATGGCGACCTTAGCTACAAGTGGTATATAGGTCAAAGCAAGCCCTATCTTTTGATACCAGTTTGGTTGACCTTGCTTCAAGGTCAAGGTCACAGGAGCTCTTCAAAGTTGGATTGTATACATATTTTGAAGTGACCTTGACCCTGAACTATGGAAGATAACTGTTTCAAACTTAATAATTATGTGGGGCACATGTTATACTTTCATCATGAGACACTTTGGTCACATATCATCAAGGTCAAGGTCACTTTGACCCTTATGAAATGTGACCAAAATGGGGTAGTGAACCACTAAAAGTGACCATATCTCATGGTAGAAAGTGCCAATAAGCACCATTGTGCTTCCTATGTCTTGAATTAACAGCTTTGTGTTGCATGACCTTGGATGACCTTGACCTTGGGTCAAGGTCACATGTATTTTGGTAGGAAAAATGTGTAAAGCATTTCTTTGTGTATGATGTCATTGGTAGGTTTAGTTGTTTGACCTTGACCTTGAAGGTCACCTGAAGGTCAAGGTCATATAAAGGTCAAGGTCAAGCATGTGAGTCGTATGGGCTTTGCCCTTCTTGTTTCTTTTTTGAGAGTGTATTTGGGGGAATTTGGGTATATTTGGGGGTATTGCGGTATATTGCGGGGTATTGCGGTAAATAGTAGTACCCGATATATCAATATCATAACTCCATCCCACGTTTGACTCTCAATGGGTGGTCCCTGCGACCTAACTCCAGGGCCCGACGCTGATGTTGGACACAAACGTGACAAAAAGTAACATGTCCGGGTTTAGGTAAAACAATGCCTTCTGTGTCCTTGCCTCATCCAGGTCGGGAGATGACTGCGGAGAGTGACTGCGGGTTCCACAGGCCTAGGGCCAGTGACCACCGCACTTTTCACAGTGTGATTGCTCCACATTGTTCGTGTTTATTTATTCGGTTATCTGCAGCACGACGGCTGCCCTGTGCTCCCAGAACTCTTTGACAGAACCCTTTCTAGCGTTCCTTTTGCCTTTCGACTGCTGCTCAAACTTTTGATTGAATGCGTTTCGGTAGCATCACCGTTTCTTCAGAGAAGATTAATTTGCGCAGTTGAATTGCGATTTTGATTGTTTAGCCGCTTGGATACGTTTGAATAGGCCTACTGTGTGTGTGATGCTCTAGTTGCGAACATGAACAGTGTAACAGTAATTTCGGTGAAACTCCCCGGACAGGCAAAGTCAGTACGTCAGGCGGGGTGGCGGCCACCATAAGGCAGATCTATTGAGTGTGTGTGTGGTCAAGGGGCAGTTAACTCTTCACTTGCATTGCCACTTCAAATTTTTTTTTGGTGTCGTTGACTGACTGCAGAGTATCATTGTGCAAACCAAAAGCTGCATTTTTGAAATGTCAGTCCGCGCAAAAAATACGCACAGTTTTAAAATAAAAACCGCTGGCGCTGAACCTCCAGGTTTTCGTATATTTATTTTAAAAAAGAGATAAAAGAACGGGTTCGAACCCGCAACCTCGAGAAAAGAGGAGGAAAAAACACACACACACACACACACAAAAAACCAGGTCGGGTTCGAACCCACAACCTCTCGAAAAAAGAGAGAAAAGAAAGTTTCAGTGCAGAATCGAACCTGGTCATGCATGACCAAGAGTGCAACGCTCTACCAGCTTAGCCATTTGAGAATTGATATGACGGAGTGTTTGTAAAGCATTTATAACGTTCTTTTCCCTAAACCCCCTTGCAAGCTATCGGCCCAGGAAACAATCGACCATATATTTTAAACATGATGGATAGGTTCAGGAAGCTCCTATTATGACATGTTTTGTTTTGCATTGGCTTGTCATAGACGCTGAATTAACACTCACACAGTCACACAGAGGAGGAGGTGTATTATATAGGTATGTGCGAGAAAAAACGAAAGGTAAATGACACGAATGAAATGTAGTTCATTGAAAAGAGCATAAAAAGATCATTCCAATGGTATAAGTATGAACACTGTGGGTCAATTTGTTTAAAAGTTATGAATTTTAATTGAATAAAATCCGGCTCTTTGTTTTACTATAAAGACAATAGAAAGCTGATTTTAGCGAGATTTCCGACAGAGTGACCTCCCAGTTTTCGCGTGTCTCTCCCGGAGCGCTTGTGCAAGATACACGTATGTATAGTGAGTGTTGTATCTATGCCACGTGCGTGAGGAATAAAGTTTAGTGTATGAATAGCAGAATGCAAGTGCGTGCAAGGGTTTTTATAGTATTTCTTGAAAGCGATATGTCTGTGAGAAACCGTTTGTTCCGTAGTTTGTAAACATGAACACTAATTAGCCGAGTGCGTGGAGAAGGGAGTGTAAACACTAAAAATATAACATGAAAATTCCCACACTTAAAGCTGGGAAAAGGTTCAAGGTGTCAGTAAACTATATCTCTCCTAAAAGATCTAAACACAATTTTCTCCATGGAAAAGCACGTCTCTAACAAGCTGGTCTTAATAAAGAAATAAACACCGGACGCATATTTATGATCTGCGCTCTGAGCAGCAGATGATCGAGCAGCTAGCATACAGGCCTATATTATAATTATAATAATGATAGCTGCGATGGCATTTTGGATCTCCCATTAGAAAAAGCGACTGGTGTCAATAGGTTAGAAAGCTTTTCCTCGCATAACTCTGAACACTGTGGTGTTTCTACCTGGAATTAGAATCGACGCTTTCATTCACTCATAGCTGAAAATGAAGCGACGACGGCACGGAGAAAACTGCGCTGCAATATCGTGTTCAAATGCCAGATACGGCTGTCGTGGAAAATCTTTTTTCCGCTTCCCCCGAGACGAGACAAGACCCAGCCTTGCACGAGCAATGAGGATAGTTGATCTTCTGCTTAACAGCGTCAAGATGGATATAAATTATCGATGTGGTGTTTCATTTTTTCGCACTGATCTGAAGCACCGAGCTGTCACCTCCACCGTGTAATCCTCTTGCCCATAGATCTTAATTTCGTCTAAATAACATGAGTAATATTTATTCATACCCCTGTCTATCACAGTCTGAGAAATCTTCTCACTGTCTGGCAAAAATGAGACACAAATGCTGTCCGGAATACAATGCAACGAGTTAAGTCTGCGTTCATTTGGAAGCCATTTTTGCGCCCGCATCTGTTACCACGAGAGATACAGCAAGAAAGTGACGTGGCTGTGGAGTGGGTCGCCATTCCATGAATTGACTACTTGCATCGTAAAAAATCATTCTTTCTCCTTCTCCAATGTTCTCGAAATTATTCCTCCTGGCATAGATTCTATATAGGATCCATCCTCCTAAAAAATCTACTCGCAAATGACGTCACGTTATACGACGTCAAATGATCACGTCACAAATTTTGCAAAATGGAGTCTGTTGAATCGTTTTCAATGAAACACCAAAATGTAAAAAAGTCACTTTCTTTTCAAACCTCGATTCTGAAAATTTGATAATATTGAATGGGACCTAACTTCCAGTC
This sequence comes from Theodoxus fluviatilis, assembly GCA_034096865.1. Taxonomy (NCBI): domain Eukaryota; kingdom Metazoa; phylum Mollusca; class Gastropoda; order Cycloneritida; family Neritidae; genus Theodoxus; species Theodoxus fluviatilis. Next base: position 51,922 of record JAWQFJ010000846.1, on the reverse strand, counting down.
AGTGTGCAAAATCTCAAGGAAATCCGTCCAGTAGTTTTTGAGATATAGGCCGTGGAGACGGGACAGACAGACACACACACACACAGACAGACTAATAAAGTCTGTAGGACCTCCAGTAAACCTGGAGGGATAACCTTACACTCTCACAGTTCACATTTCCACAACCGATATCAAGAGCAAAACGATGCAAAACCCAACACGACAGCGAGCCTGACTATCACTTCGGGTGACACTAGGTTTACGGTACTGAACCCACCTCACTCCCCACCCCCGCCCCTCTCTTTTTATTCTTCTTCTCCGCTCTAGATCTCTTCCCTCTTTAAACCCGCCCCACCCCTATCCCTCTTTTATTCCTTTTTTCCCATTCTCCGCTCTAGATCTCTTGCCTCTTTACCCCCTCCCCAGGCCCTCCTCGCGACGAGTTCGCGCACTTAGCTATTTTTAGAGACAACAGTTTGCTAGATCAGTTCAGTTCAGTTCTGAACTTGCTAGATCACTGACCCACTAAACGCTGGAGGAGGGGGAGGAAAGGGAGGGGGATACACATGCCGCCTTGCCGACATCTAAGAGAAGAGGGAAGGGGGAGAAAGGTTGGAGTGCGGGAGGCAGGAGTTGGAAGGGGCGTGGGGGAAACACGTGCCGGCTGGCTGATCTGGGAGAAGGGAGAGAAAAAACAATCGCTTCAATTTTCAGCTAGTAAGAGATAAAAACTAAACAATTACCGCTTGCTTTATTCTTGCAAAACATTGAAGACAACGTCAACTGATGTTGGTTTTCTTCAGTTTCTTTTCTAAGCCTTTTCTTCGGTGGCATCAAAGATAGGGTCTTTGGTGGCATCTTGATTTCGCACACGTGAGCGAGTCTGTGCAAGGTAAACTGATAGATGTTAGCTGATTGGTTGTCTGCTGGCTGTTAGCCAATCACACAAAGCGATGCATCGATGCTAGGCAAAGCAGCACTTTCGCGTCGGTTTTGGTACTCCGTGGTGTGGCCACATGTGCTTGGTGTGGCTTAGTGGTACAGACGGACCGAGGATTGATACAAGTTGGCGATTTTTATGACGCGCCCGGCTGGCGCATACACATTGAAAGTAATGCACCATTCTGATAAAATATGCGCCAATGGCGCGGGCGCGCCAACAATCTGAAGCACTGCAACACATGTGTATCATGCAGCTTGCCCTGCCTGGCAGGCAGTGCTGACAACACATGAGTATCATGCAGCTTGCCCTGCCTGGCAGGCAGTGCTGACAACACATGAGTATCATGCAGCTTGCCCTGCATGGCAGGCAGTGCTGACAACACATGTGTATCATGCAGCTTGCCCTGCATGGCAGGCAGTGCTGACAACACATGTGTATCATGTAGCTTGCCCTGCCTGGCAGGCAGTGCTGACAACACATGTGTATCATGTAGCTTGCCCTGCCTGGCAGGCAGTGCTGACAACACATGTGTATCATGCAGCTTGCCCTGCCTGGCAGGCAGTGCTGACAACACATGTGTATCATGCAGCTTGCCCTGCCTGGCAGGCAGTGCTGACAACACATGTGTATCATGTAGCTTGCCCTGCCTGGCAGGCAGTGCTGACAACACATGTGTATCATGTAGCTTGCCCTGCATGGCAGGCAGTGCTGACAACACATGTGTATCATGTAGCTTGCCCTGCATGGCAGGCAGTGCTGACAACACATGTGTATCATGCAGCTTGCCCTGCATGGCAGGCAGTGCTGACAACACATGTGTATCATGTAGCTTGCCCTGCCTGGCAGGCAGTGCTGACAACACATGTGTATCATGTAGCTTGCCCTGCCTGGCAGGCAGTGCTGACAACACATGTGTATCATGTAGCTTGCCCTGCCTGGCAGGCAGTGCTGACAACACATGTGTATCATGTAGCTTGCCCTGCATGGCAGGCAGTGCTGACAACACATGTGTATCATGTAGCTTGCCCTGCATGGCAGGCAGTGCTGACAACACATGTGTATCATGTAGCTTGCCCTGCCTGGCAGGCAGTGCTGACAACACATGTGTATCATGTAGCTTGCCCTGCCTGGCAGGCAGTGCTGACAACACATGTGTATCATGTAGCTTGCCCTGCATGGCAGGCAGTGCTGACAACACATGTGTATCATGTAGCTTGCCCTGCCTGGCAGGCAGTGCTGACAACACATGTGTATCATGTAGCTTGCCCTGCCTGGCAGGCAGTGCTGACAACACATGTGTATCATGTAGCTTGCCCTGCCTGGCAGGCAGTGCTGACAACACATGTGTATCATGTAGCTTGCCCTGCATGGCAGGCAGTGCTGACAACACATGTGTATCATGCAGCTTGCCCTGCCTGGCAGGCAGTGCTGACAACACATGTGTATCATGCAGCTTGCCCTGCATGGCAGGCAGTGCTGACAACACATGTGTATCATGTAGCTTGCCCTGCCTGGCAGGCAGTGCTGACAACACATGTGTATCATGTAGCTTGCCCTGCCTGGCAGGCAGTGCTGACAACACATGTGTATCATGTAGCTTGCCCTGCATGGCAGGCAGTGCTGACAACACATGTGTATCATGTAGCTTGCCCTGCATGGCAGGCAGTGCTGACAACACATGTGTATCATGTAGCTTGCCCTGCCTGGCAGGCAGTGCTGACAACACATGTGTATCATGTAGCTTGCCCTGCCTGGCAGGCAGTGCTGACAACACATGTGTATCATGTAGCTTGCCCTGCCTGGCAGGCAGTGCTGACAACACATGTGTATCATGTAGCTTGCCCTGCATGGCAGGCAGTGCTGACAACACATGTGTATCATGCAGCTTGCCCTGCATGGCAGGCAGTGCTGACAACACATGTGTATCATGCAGCTTGCCCTGCATGGCAGGCAGTGCTGACAACACATGTGTATCATGTAGCTTGCCCTGCCTGGCAGGCAGTGCTGACAACACATGTGTATCATGTAGCTTGCCCTGCCTGGCAGGCAGTGCTGACAACACATGTGTATCATGTAGCTTGCCCTGCCTGGCAGGCAGTGCTGACAACACCAGTGCTTCAGATTGTTTTCAGACTTCATGGGCCCAATGACCCATGGCCAGGCAAAATGATGGGTCAATTTTGAAAAACATAGGTCATTAACAATCGAACCTTCACTTCAAACAGAATGACCCTCCACCCCACACACGACACCCCTACAGCATCCCGCCCCCCATACACACACAAATGAATAATTAAAAAAGCAAAAAATAAACAAATAAACAAACATATGTCAAGCTGTGTGTCTTTCAGTTGTTTTATTGTCTCTTTTAACATTTCGTTCTGTGGACACAGAGTCATGATCACTCAAAACCCACTCTCTTTCTTGGTAGCATGATGTTTTGTTTAAACAAACTTGGTTTTAAGGCCTAACACAATGAAATCTAACAGAGATCTGCTTCAACCAGTCAAACACAAAATCACTCCTCTAGTATTCGCTCATTCACCTTCTTTCCAGAAGTTTGACGCATATAACCTTACACTCTCACAGTTCACATTTCCACAAACGATATCAAGAGCAAAACGATGCAAAACCCAACACGACAGCGAGCCTGACTATCACTTCGGGTGACACTAGGTTTACGGTACTGAACCCACCTCACTCCCCACCCCCGCCCCTCTCTTTTTATTCTTCTTCTCCGCTCTAGATCTCTTCCCTCTTTAAACCCGCTTCACCCCTATCCCTCTTTTATTCCTTTTTTCCCATTCTCCGCTCTAGATCTCTTGCCTCTTTACCCCCTCCCCAGGCCCTCCTCGCGACGAGTTCGCGGCACTTAGCTATTTTTAGAGACAACAGTTTGCTAGATCAGTTCAGTTCAGTTCTGAACTTGCTAGATCACTGACCCACTAAACGCTGGAGGAGGGGGAGGAAAGGGAGGGGGATACACATGCCGCCTTGCCGACATCTAAGAGAAGAGGGAAGGGGGAGAAAGGTTGGAGTGCGGGAGGCAGGAGTTGGAAGGGGCGTGGGGGAAACACGTGCCGGCTGGCTGATCTGGGAGAAGGGAGAGAAAAAACAATCGCTTCAATTTTCAGCTAGTAAGAGATAAAAACTAAACAATTACCGCTTGCTTTATTCTTGCAAAACATTGAAGACAACGTCAACTGATGTTGGTTTTCTTCAGTTTCTTTTCTAAGCCTTTTCTTCGGTGGCATCAAAGATAGGGTCTTTGGTGGCATCTTGATTTCGCACACGTGAGCGAGTCTGTGCAAGGTAAACTGATAGATGTTAGCTGATTGGTTGTCTGCTGGCTGTTAGCCAATCACACAAAGCGATGCATCGATGCTAGGCAAAGCAGCACTTTCGCGTCGGTTTTGGTACTCCGTGGTGTGGCCACATGTGCTTGGTGTGGCTTAGTGGTACAGACGGACCGAGGATTGATACAAGTTGGCGATTTTTATGACGCGCCCGGCTGGCGCATACACATTGAAAGTAATGCACCATTCTGATAAAATATGCGCCAATGGCGCAAGCGCGACAACAATCTGAAGCACTGCAACACATGTGTATCATGTAGCTTGCCCTGCCTGGCAGGCAGTGCTGACAACACATGTGTATCATGTAGCTTGCCCTGCCTGGCAGGCAGTGCTGACAACACATGTGTATCATGTAGCTTGCCCTGCCTGGCAGGCAGTGCTGACAACACATGTGTATCATGTAGCTTGCCCTGCATGGCAGGCAGTGCTGACAACACATGTGTATCATGTAGCTTGCCCTGCCTGGCAGGCAGTGCTGACAACACATGTGTATCATGCAGCTTGCCCTGCCTGGCAGGCAGTGCTGACAACACATGTGTATCATGTAGCTTGCCCTGCATGGCAGGCAGTGCTGACAACACATGTGTATCATGCAGCTTGCCCTGCCTGGCAGGCAGTGCTGACAACACATGTGTATCATGTAGCTTGCCCTGCCTGGCAGGCAGTGCTGACAACACATGTGTATCATGTAGCTTGCCCTGCCTGGCAGGCAGTGCTGACAACACATGTGTATCATGTAGCTTGCCCTGCCTGGCAGGCAGTGCTGACAACACATGTGTATCATGTAGCTTGCCCTGCCTGGCAGGCAGTGCTGACAACACATGTGTATCATGTAGCTTGCCCTGCATGGCAGGCAGTGCTGACAACACATGTGTATCATGTAGCTTGCCCTGCCTGGCAGGCAGTGCTGACAACACATGTGTATCATGTAGCTTGCCCTGCCTGGCAGGCAGTGCTGACAACACATGTGTATCATGCAGCTTGCCCTGCCTGGCAGGCAGTGCTGACAACACATGTGTATCATGTAGCTTGCCCTGCATGGCAGGCAGTGCTGACAACACATGTGTATCATGTAGCTTGCCCTGCCTGGCAGGCAGTGCTGACAACACATGTGTATCATGTAGCTTGCCCTGCCTGGCAGGCAGTGCTGACAACACATGTGTATCATGCAGCTTGCCCTGCCTGGCAGGCAGTGCTGACAACACATGTGTATCATGCAGCTTGCCCTGCCTGGCAGGCAGTGCTGACAACACATGTGTATCATGTAGCTTGCCCTGCCTGGCAGGCAGTGCTGACAACACATGTGTATCATGTAGCTTGCCCTGCATGGCAGGCAGTGCTGACAACACATGTGTATCATGCAGCTTGCCCTGCCTGGCAGGCAGTGCTGACAACACATGTGTATCATGTAGCTTGCCCTGCCTGGCAGGCAGTGCTGACAACACATGTGTATCATGTAGCTTGCCCTGCCTGGCAGGCAGTGCTGACAACACATGTGTATCATGCAGCTTGCCCTGCCTGGCAGGCAGTGCTGACAACACATGAGTATCATGTAGCTTGCCCTGCCTGGCAGGCAGTGCTGACAACACATGTGTATCATGTAGCTTGCCCTGCATGGCAGGCAGTGCTGACAACACATGTGTATCATGCAGCTTGCCCTGCCTGGCAGGCAGTGCTGACAACACATGTGTATCATGTAGCTTGCCCTGCCTGGCAGGCAGTGCTGACAACACATGTGTATCATGTAGCTTGCCCTGCATGGCAGGCAGTGCTGACAACACATGTGTATCATGTAGCTTGCCCTGCCTGGCAGGCAGTGCTGACAACACATGTGTATCATGTAGCTTGCCCTGCCTGGCAGGCAGTGCTGACAACACATGTGTATCATGTAGCTTGCCCTGCCTGGCAGGCAGTGCTGACAACACATGTGTATCATGCAGCTTGCCCTGCCTGGCAGGCAGTGCTGACAACACATGTGTATCATGTAGCTTGCCCTGCATGGCAGGCAGTGCTGACAACACATGTGTATCATGCAGCTTGCCCTGCATGGCAGGCAGTGCTGACAACACATGAGTATCATGTAGCTTGCCCTGCCTGGCAGGCAGTGCTGACAACACATGTGTATCATGCAGCTTGCCCTGCATGGCAGGCAGTGCTGACAACACATGTGTATCATGTAGCTTGCCCTGCCTGGCAGGCAGTGCTGACAACACATGAGTATCATGTAGCTTGCCCTGCCTGGCAGGCAGTGCTGACAACACATGTGTATCATGCAGCTTGCCCTGCCTGGCAGGCAGTGCTGACAACACATGTGTATCATGTAGCTTGCCCTGCCTGGCAGGCAGTGCTGACAACACATGTGTATCATGCAGCTTGCCCTGCATGGCAGGCAGTGCTGACAACACATGAGTATCATGTAGCTTGCCCTGCCTGGCAGGCAGTGCTGACAACACATGTGTATCATGTAGCTTGCCCTGCATGGCAGGCAGTGCTGACAACACATGTGTATCATGTAGCTTGCCCTGCATGGCAGGCAGTGCTGACAACACATGTGTATCATGTAGCTTGCCCTGCCTGGCAGGCAGTGCTGACAACACATGTGTATCATGTAGCTTGCCCTGCCTGGCAGGCAGTGCTGACAACACATGTGTATCATGTAGCTTGCCCTGCATGGCAGGCAGTGCTGACAACACATGTGTATCATGTAGCTTGCCCTGCATGGCAGGCAGTGCTGACAACACATGTGTATCATGTAGCTTGCCCTGCATGGCAGGCAGTGCTGACAACACATGTGTATCATGTAGCTTGCCCTGCCTGGCAGGCAGTGCTGACAACACATGTGTATCATGTAGCTTGCCCTGCATGGCAGGCAGTGCTGACAACACATGTGTATCATGTAGCTTGCCCTGCATGGCAGGCAGTGCTGACAACACATGTGTATCATGTAGCTTGCCCTGCATGGCAGGCAGTGCTGACAACACATGTGTATCATGTAGCTTGCCCTGCATGGCAGGCAGTGCTGACAACACATGTGTATCATGTAGCTTGCCCTGCATGGCAGGCAGTGCTGACAACACATGTGTATCATGTAGCTTGCCCTGCCTGGCAGGCAGTGCTGACAACACATGTGTATCATGTAGCTTGCCCTGCCTGGCAGGCAGTGCTGACAACACATGTGTATCATGTAGCTTGCCCTGCCTGGCAGGCAGTGCTGACAACACATGTGTATCATGTAGCTTGCCCTGCCTGGCAGGCAGTGCTGACAACACATGTGTATCATGTAGCTTGCCCTGCCTGGCAGGCAGTGCTGACAACACATGTGTATCATGTAGCTTGCCCTGCCTGGCAGGCAGTGCTGACAACACATGTGTATCATGTAGCTTGCCCTGCCTGGCAGGCAGTGCTGACAACACATGGTATCATGTAGCTTGCCCTGCCTGGCAGGCAGTGCTGACAACACATGTGTATCATGTAGCTTGCCCTGCCTGGCAGGCAGTGCTGACAACACATGTGTATCATGTAGCTTGCCCTGCCTGGCAGGCAGTGCTGACAACACATGTGTATCATGTAGCTTGCCCTGCATGGCAGGCAGTGCTGACAACACATGTGTATCATGTAGCTTGCCCTGCCTGGCAGGCAGTGCTGACAACACATGTGTATCATGTAGCTTGCCCTGCATGGCAGGCAGTGCTGACAACACATGTGTATCATGTAGCTTGCCCTGCCTGGCAGGCAGTGCTGACAACACATGTGTATCATGTAGCTTGCCCTGCATGGCAGGCAGTGCTGACAACACATGTGTATCATGTAGCTTGCCCTGCATGGCAGGCAGTGCTGACAACACATGTGTATCATGTAGCTTGCCCTGCATGGCAGGCAGTGCTGACAACACATGTGTATCATGTAGCTTGCCCTGCCTGGCAGGCAGTGCTGACAACACATGTGTATCATGTAGCTTGCCCTGCATGGCAGGCAGTGCTGACAACACATGTGTATCATGTAGCTTGCCCTGCCTGGCAGGCAGTGCTGACAACACATGTGTATCATGTAGCTTGCCCTGCATGGCAGGCAGTGCTGACAACACATGTGTATCATGCAGCTTGCCCTGCATGGCAGGCAGTGCTGACAACACATGTGTATCATGTAGCTTGCCCTGCCTGGCAGGCAGTGCTGACAACACATGTGTATCATGCAGCTTGCCCTGCACCACGCTGGTGAGTGAAGCTCACTGTCCTCAGTATCTTTGCCCAAGGAAAAGCTGTGACATTTGTGCTGTCTTTCAGGCTTCTCCTTTGGGGGTGGACAGACCACAGGATTCAACTTTGGTGCTGCTGCTGTGCAAGGTGGGTATTGCCTGCATGCCTGGCCTGGCCTGGCCTGGCATGATGTGTCTAGCTTGCGTCACGTTCTGTGGCTGCGGAGCTGGATGCAGTGTGGGTTTCTGTCACTGTGGGTTTCTGTCATTGTGGGTTTCTGTCATTGTGGGTTTCTGTCATTGTGGGTTTCTGTCACTGTGAGTTTCTGTCACTGTGGGTGTCTGTCATTGTGGGTGTCTGCCACTGTGGGTTTCTGTCACTGTGGGTTTCTGTCACTGTGGGTTTTTGTCACTGTGGGTTCTGGCACTGTGGGTGTCTAGCACTGTAGGTTTCTGGCACTGTGGTTTCTGTCACGGTGGTTTCTGTGGGTGCTGGACGTTTCGCCCCATTTGCGACATTCGGAACGTCGTTTAGCTAAGATACGGCCGCGTTAATGTATCTGCGTTTTGTGACAAACGTCTTGCTCGGCGGTACTGTACTCCATGCACCTTAACGGTGCGCGTGATTCGGGTGTAATCTTAAGCTAAACGACGTTCTGAATGTCGCAAATGGGGCGAAACGTCCATGACCCGTTTCTGTCACTGGTTTCTGTCACGTTGGTTTCTGTCACTGTGGTTTCTGTCACTGGGGTTTGTGTCACTGGTTTCTGTCACCGTGGCTTGTGTCACTGTGGTTTGTGTCACTTTGGTTGTCACTGTGATGGTTTGTGTCACTGTGGTTTGTGTCACTGTGCATGGTTTGTGTCACTGTGCATGGTTTGTGTCACTGTGCATTGTTTGTGTGACTGTGATGGTTTGTGTCACTGTGGTTTCTGTCACCGTGATTTGTGTCACTGCATGGTTTGTGTGGTTTGTGTCACTGTGGGTTTGTCACTGTGGGTTTGTCACTGTGGGTTTGTCACTGTGGGTGTCTGTCACTGTGGGTTTCTGTCACTGGGTTTCTGTCACTGTGGGTTTCTGTCACTGGGTTTCTGTCACTGTGGGTTTCTGTCACTGGGTTTCTGTCACTGGGTTTCTGTCACTGTGGGTTTCTGTCACTGTGGGTTTCTGTCACTGGGTTTCTGTCACTGTGGGTTTCTGTCACTGGGTTTCTGTCACTGTGGGTTTCTGTCACTGGGTTTCTGTCACTGTGGGTTTCTGTCACTGGGTTTCTGTCACTGTGGGTTTCTGTCACTGGGTTTCTGTCACTGTGGGTTTCTGTCACTGGGTTTCTGTCACTGGGTTTCTGTCACTGTGGGTTTCTGTCACTGGGTTTCTGTCACTGTGGGTTTCTGTCACTGTGGGTTTCTGTCACTGTGGGTTTCTGTCACTGGGTTTCTGTCACTGGGTTTCTGTCACTGGGTTTCTGTCACTGTGGGTTTCTGTCACTGGTTTGATCTTGAAGGGCCTGATGACTGTGGGCTCAGCCTTGATTAGAGAATGCCCTGGCTGTTTCCTGTACTGCTGGCAGTGTGGTGGATGTTCTGTAGAAAATTGTCATTGCAGTATTCTCTATAGCGAGCGCGGCACTGGAGGTTTCTCCACTGTCAGACGTGTTGGACGGATTTGAAATGATTGCCGTGTATAGTGACTATACATATGCTTCTTTTTTATAGTTTGAATTTAGTTTCAGTTGTTTTAAACTGTAATTGGTTATAAAAACATGCATTGCTTTATCTTCAGCACAATGAAAGGAAAGAAAAGAGAGGTAGAGGTAGTGTGGTAGAGAGGTAGTGTGGTAGAGAGGTAGTGTGGTAGAGAGGTAGTGTGGTAGAGAGGTGGTGTGGTAGAGAGGTGGTGTGGTAGAGAGGTAGTGTGGTAGAGAGGTAGTGTGGTAGAGAGGTAGTGTGGTAGAGAGGTAGTGTGATAGAGAGGTAGTGTGGTAGAGAGAAAGTGTGGTAGAGAGGTAGTGTGGTAGAGAGGTAGTGTGGTAGAGAGGTAGTGTGGTAGAGAGGTAGTGCGGTAGTGTTGTGGCAATGAGGTTGAGAGGTAATGTGGTAGAGAGGTAGTGTGGTAGTGTTGTGGCAATGAGGTTGAGAGGTAATGTGGTTGAGAGGTAGTGTGGTAGAGAGGTAGTGTGGTAGTGTTGTGGCAATGAGGTAGAGAGGTAATGTGGTAGAGAGGTAGTGTGGTAGTGTTGTGGCAATGAGGTAGAGTGGTAGAGAGGTAGTGTGGTAGGTAGAGAGGTAGTGTGGTCGAGAGGTAGTGAGGTAGTGTGGCAGTGAGGTAATGAGGTAGAGAGATAGTGTGGTAGAGAGGTAGAGAGATAGTGTGGTAGAGAGTGTGGTACAGAGGTAGTGTGGTAGATAGAGGTGTTGTAGAGAGGTAATGTGGCAGTGAGGTAATGAGGTGGAGAGGTAATGAGGTAATGTGGTAGAGAGGTAGTGTGGTAGTGAGCTAGTGTGGTAGAGAGGTGGTGTGGTAGTGAGCTACTGTGGTAGAGAGGTAGAAAGATGGTGTGGTAGTGAGCTAATGTGGTAGAGAGGTAGAGAGATGGTGTGGTAGAGATATGGTGTGGTAGAGAGGTAGTGAGGTAGAGAGATGGTGTGGTAGAGAGATAGTGTGGTAGAGAGGTGGTGTGGTAGAGGTGGTGTGGTAGAGAGGTGGTGTGGTAGAGAGGTGGTGTGGTAGAGAAAGAGGTACTCAGGTAGTGTGGTAGATAGAGAGGTAGTGTGGCAGATAGAGAGGTAGTGTGGTAGTGTGGGAGAGGTAGTGTGGTAGTGTGGGAGAGGTAGTGTGGTAGATAGTGTGGTAGATAGTGTGGTAGAGAGGTAGTGTGGTAGAGAGGTAGTGTGGTAGAGAGGTAGTGTGGTAGAGAGGTAGTGAGGTAGATAGAGAGGTAGTGAGGTAGAGAAGTAGTGAGGTTGATAGAGAGGTAGTGTGGTAGATAGAGAGCTAGTGTGGTAGAGAGGTAGCGTGGTAGATAGTGTGGTAGTGAGGTTGATAGAGAGGTAGTGAGGTAGAGAAGTAGTGAGGTTGATAGAGAGGTAGTGAGAGAGCTAGTGTGATGTGAGCAAAAGGAGATGAGATGGCATGGAGTGCCTGACTTGCACGGGAGGTCCTCAATAGTTGTTTGTTTGGTTTGCCTTGAATGAGTTGGAAGATAACTGCACAAGTCCTCATATGAAGGATTGACTTCTACCATCCACTTGGTTTATGCATGTGTGTACATGTTTTTGATCTGAAATTGTCCTAGAGAGAAAGAGGGAGACATCAGGTCCGACAGTTGTATTTTTTCTGGAGAAAAAGTGTCCCTGAGAGTGGCCGTTATTGTCTGTAAATCACATGCTGGGTGAGAATGGCCGTTATTGTCTGTAAATCACATGCTGGGTGAGAATGGCCGTTATTGTCTGTAAATCACATGCTGGGTGAGAATGGCCGTTATTGTCTGTAAATCACATGCTGGGTGAGAATGGCCGTTATTGTCTGTAAATCACATGCTGGGTGAGAATGGCCGTTATTGTCTGTAAATCACATGCTGGGTGAGAATGGCCGTTGTTGTCTGTAAATCACATGCTGGGTGAGAATGGCCGTTGTTGTCTGTAAATCACATGCTGGGTGAGAATGGCCGTTGTTGTCTGTAAATCACATGCTGGGTGAGAATGGCCGTTGTTGTCTGTAAATCACATGCTGGGTGAGAATGGCCGTTGTTGTCTGTAAATCACATGCTGGGTGAGAATGGCCGTTGTTGTCTGTAAATCACATGCTGGGTGAGACGAGTTTCCTCTCCAGGACGCGAGCCGAGTCCCATCCTCCCAGAGTCCATCTCCTCTCGGGTGGCAAGCGTATGTTCTTCTGCTCTGCTTCTTTCTGTTGGCAAGCTTTTGGAATCTCTCCTTCTTCATGCCAAAGATGAGAGGCAGATGGGCCACTCTTTCTCAAGAAAGAATAGAGTTGTCAGACCTATTGTCACCTTTTCTTCTTCCTAGGTTAATTGCATCTGACCCCAACACTTCACTTCTTTGATTTGAAATTGTACAAAGACGGATTCATTTTGTGGGACTGCAAGGTATACGTATCTTATGCTTCTAAATCATCTGAGAAACTCCTCTTGCTTTGCAGGGCAGCTACAGCCGCAACAGCAACAACAACTACAGCAGCAACAACTACAGCAGCAGCAACTACAGCAGCAGCAACAACTACAGCAGCAACAACAGCACCAGCAACAACTACAACAGCAGCAGCAACTACAGCAGCAACAACAGCAGCAACAGCAGCAGCAGCAACTACAACAGCAGCAGCAACAACAGCAGCAACAGCAGCAGCAGGCGGGAGCAGGGTTCAGGTTTGCCACAGCAGGTGGCAGTTTGGCGCTCAACGCTCCTAAGGCCTCGACTGGTTTCTCCTTTGGGACGCCCGCCTCACAAGCCACGGGCTTCGCCCTGGGCAGTGCTCCCACCACCGCCACCAGCGCTGCTGCTGCTCCCACTGCTGGGGGTGGAGCTGGGCCTGGCTTCAGTTTTGGCACCATGACTTCCCAGCCTGCCAGCACTGGCTTTAGCTACGGCCAGACAAGCGCCGCACCCAGCTCCGGGTATGGCGCTGCCAGCACTGGCAGCTTCAGCTTTGGGACGGCCACCACCACTGCAAGCACCGCCACCTCGGCGCTGGGCGGCGCCGGGCTGTTTGCCGTGCCCTCTGCAGGGCTGGCACTGGGTGTGGGGGGCATGGGCACTCCGGGCCAACTTGCCTCCTCCCTGACCCCCACCTCCTCCCTGACCCCCGCCTCCTTCGCAGCCAAGCCCTCCACAGCAGCTGCCACTTCTGCTGCTGCCACCACCAGCACCACCGCCGCCGGCTTTGGCTTTGGAGGAGCGGGCGTGGCCAACATAGGTGGGAAGACTGCCCTGCATGCTGCCCTGTTACAGTGAGCTGTGGCTGTCCAGCCTTAGGGGTATTGTTCTTTGTCTGCAGACAGGTCTCCAGCTGCGATAGGGAGGAATGGCACCTAAGTTTTCATAAAGCTTCCCATGATATCCAAACTCCTGCTATGCTGGAGGAAGGCAGTGATCTCTGGGTTTCACCAACAAAGCTTTGTCAGGTAGTTTTATTTTGCATCATGCTTTGCATTGAAAGTGATGCATGAATGCATTGGGATCTATATATAGTGCCAGCATTTTCTGTGCTGTAAGGCTGTCTTTCTGTTTCTTCAGCCAGCATTGTCTGTGCTGTAAGGCTGTCTTTCTGTGTTTCTTCAGCCAGCATTGTCTGTGCCGTAAGGCTGTCTTTCTGTGTTTCTTCAGCCAGCATTGTCTGTGCTGTAAGGCTGTCTTTCTGTGTTTCTTCAGCCAGCATTGTCTGTGCTGTAAGGCTGTCTTTCTGTGTTTCTTCAGCCAGCATTGTCTGTGCTGTAACTGTAAGGCTGTCTTTCTGTTTCTTCAGCCAGCATTGTCTGTGCTGTAAGGCTGTCTTTCTGTGTTTCTTCAGCCAGCATTGTCTGTGCTGTAAGGCTGTCTTTCTGTGTTTCTTCAGCCAGCATTGTCTGTGCCATGAGGCTGTCTTTCTGTGTTTCTTCAGCCAGCATTGTCTGTGCTGTAAGGCTGTCTTTCTGTGTTTCTTCAGCCAGCATTGTCTGTGCTGTAAGGCTGTCTTTCTGTGTTTCTTCAGCCACAAACTCTCCTGTAAGTGTGAAAATAATTTTTCATGCCTTCCACTAGTGTGTGTTTGTGCATGTATTTGTGTGTGTGTGTGTGCACGTGTTTGTGTGTATATGTGTGCATGTGCATGTGTTTGTATATGTGTGTGTGTGTGTGCACGTGTTTGTGTGTATACGTGTGTGTGTGCGTGTGTTCATATATGTGTGTGCATGTGTGTGTGCATCTCTCTGCCCGTTACTTGAGAGGGGAATACCTGGGAACACCGTGGCTTGGTTAGCGTTTGCTCTGGACTGTTCTGGTGATTTTCGTGCCCGATGGCCTTGCATGGCCTACGGGGGCTGATGGGCCGTGTGGCTCCATTCATGTGGTGCATTGTGGTGTTGAGTGTTGTTTTCGGTTGAGAGATGGAGATGGATTGATGGGGGGAGTTTGACTAGGAGCTGTGGTGTTAAGCCTGCTGGGCAGTTTTTAAAGGTTTTTAGTTTGTGGCTCTTTTCTTTTCTTCTATCCTTTTTGACTCACATGCAAAGCAAAAGTGAGTCTATGTACTCACCTGTTTCGTCCGTCCGGGCGTCCGGGCGTCCGGGCGTCCGAAAACTTTAACGTTGGATTTGTCTCGGAGACTATTAAGGGGGGACATGGCGTACAAAAACGGATTAATAGAAAATAAATCATAACTCAGCAAATATGAAAGCTATGCTAATGAAATTTTATACAGAATACAAACACACTTGAAGGTATATTCAAACAAAATTTTATTGCTGAAGACTTAGTTGTTCATGTGTTATAGCAAAATGACTGAAAAATAAACATACCAATTTTCTCCCCTCCGTCAAATTTTAATGAATAACCTTTTTTATGATCAGCAATGATTGTAAACAAAGAAAAAAGTCTATATTACTCAATAAGATATAATATAATAAGTGGATTACTAACACTTGTAAATAATTTAAATCATGTTATGCCGGGAGCAATTTTTTTGGTTACTTGTTCTAAATTCCACTAAAATTATCCGTGTGACAGAGTCAGTGACAAGACTGAGCTGTAAGAATTCCCAGTGACAAGACTGAGCTGTAAGAATTCCCAGTGACAAGTCTGAGCTGTAAAGATGTTCCCAGTAACAAGTCTGAGCTGTAAAGATGTTCCCAGTAACAAGTATGAGCTGTAAAGATATTCCCAGTGACAAGACTGAGCTGTAAGAATTCCCAGTGACAAGTCTGAGCTGTAAAGATGTTCCCAGTAACAAGTATGAGCTGTAAAGATATTCCCAGTGACAAGTCTGAGCTGTAAAGATATTCCCAGTAACAAGTATGAGCTGTAAAGATATTCCCAGTGACAAGTCTGAGCTGTAAAGATATTCCCAGTGACAAGACTGAGCTGTAAAGATATTCCCAGTGATAAGCCTGAGCTGTAAAGATATTCCCAGTGACAAGTCTGAGCTGTAAAGATATTCCCAGTGACAAGTCTGAGCTGTAAAGATATTCCCAGTGACAAGTCTGAGCTGTAAAGATGTTCCCAGTGACAAGTCTGAGCTGTAAAGATATTCCCAGTAACAAGTATGAGCTGTAAAGATATTCCCAGTAACAAGTATGAGCTGTAAAGATATTCCCAGTAACAAGTATGAGCTGTAAAGATATTCCCAGTAACAAGTATGAGCTGTAAAGATATTCCCAGTGACAAGACTGAGCTGTAAAGATGTTCCCAGTAACAAGTATTAGCTGTAAAGATATTCCCAGTGACAAGTCTGAGCTGTAAGAATTCCCAGTGACAAGTCTGACACATTTCTTGCAGCCAGCACTGCCTCACAGAGTGGCTTCACACTTGGGGGTGCCACTACCACCTCCGCGGCCACCGGAGGGGGTTTCACCCTGGGGGGAGGAGGGGGGCTGAAGCTGCCCACCTCCACCCTGTCTGCAACAGCCACCACCTCCGCCTCCACCGGAGCCTTGGCATCCCTGCTTGGCGCCAGTGTCAGCGCGGCCTCCTCCACTGCCTCGTAGGTCCCTCCTCTGTCTCTTCTCTGTCTTTCCTGTCACTCCTCTGTCTCCTCTGTCTCTCCTCTGTCTCTCTCCTGTCTCTCCTCTGTCTCTCTCCTGTCTCTCCTCTGTCTCTCCTGTCTCTCCTCTGTCTCTCTCCTGTCTCTCCTCTGTCTCTCCTGTCTCTCCTGTCTCTCCTCTGTCTCTCTCCTGTCTCTCCTGTCTCTCATCTGTCTCCTTTCTCTCCTGTCTCCTGTCTCTCCTCTGTCTCACCTGTCACTCCTCTGTCTCTCCTCTGTCTCTCTCCTGTCTCTCCTGTCTCTCCTGTCTCTCCTCTGTCTCCTGTCCCTCCTCTGTCTCACCTGTCTCTCCTCTGTCTCTCCTGTCTCTCCTGTCTCTCCTCTGTCTCTCCTGTCTCTCCTGTCTCACCTGTCTCTCCTCTGTCTCTCCTCTGTCTCTCTCCTGTCTCTCCTGTCTCTCCTCTGTCTCCTGTCCCTCCTCTGTCTCACCTGTCTCTCCTCTGTCTCACCTGTCTCTCCTGTCTCTCCTGTCTCTCCTCTGTCTCTCCTGTCTCTCCTCTGTCTCTCCTGTCTCTCCTGTCTCACCTCTCTCCTCTGTCTCTCCTGTCTCTCCTCTGTCTCTCCTCTGTCTCTCCTCTGTCTCTCCTGTCTCTCCTGTCTCACCTGTCTCTCCTCTGTCTCTACTGTCTCTCCTCTGTCTCTACTGTCTCTCCTCTGTCTCTCCTCTGTCTCTCCTCTGTCTCTCCTGTCTCTCCTGTCTCTCCTCTGTCTCTCCTGTCTCTCCTCTGTCTCTCCTGTCTCTCCTGTCTCTCCTCTGTCTCTCCTGTCTCTCCTGTCTCTCCTGTCTCTCCTCTGTCTCCTGTCCGTCTCTCTGTCTCCTGTCCGTCTCTCTGTCTCCTGTCTGTCTCTCTGTCTCTCCTGTCTCTCCTCTGTCTCTCCTGTCTCTCCTCTGTCTCTCCTCTGTCTCTCCTGTCTCTCCTCTGTCTCTCCTGTCTCTCCTCTGTCTCCTGTCTCTCCTGTCTCACCTGTCTCTCCTCTGTCTCTCCTGTCTCTCCTGTCTCTCCTGTCTCTCCTCTGTCTCTCCTGTCTCTCCTCTGTCTCTCCTGTCTCTCCTGTCTCTCCTCTGTCTCTCCTCTGTCTCTCCTGTCTCTCCTCTGTCTCTCCTGTCTCTCCTCTGTCTCTCCTCTGTCTCTCCTGTCTCTCCTGTCTCTCTTGTCTCTCCTCTGTCTCTCCTGTCTCTCCTCTGTCTCTCCTGTCTCTCCTCTGTCTCTCCTGTCTCTCCTGTCTCTCCTCTGCCTCTCCTCTGTCTCCTGTCTCTCATCTGTCTCCTGTCTCTCATCTGTCTCCTGTCTTTCATCTGTCTCCTGTCTCTCCTCTGTCTCTCCTGTCTCTCCTCTGTCTCTCATCTGTCTCCTGTCTTCTCCATCTGTCTCCTGTCTTTCATCTGTCTCCTGTCTCTCATCTGTCTCTCCTGTCTATCCTCTGTCTCTCCTCTGTCTCTCCTGTCTCTCCTCCATCTCTCCTGTCTCTCCTCTGTCTCTCCTCTGTCTCTCCTGTCTCTCCTCTGTCTCCTGTCACTCCTGTCTCTCCTCTGTCTCTCCTGTCTCTCCTCTGTCTCTCCTGTCTCTCCTGTCTCTCCTCTGTCTCTCCTGTCTCTCCTCTGTCTCTCCTGTCTCTCCTGTCACTCCTCTGTCTCTCCTGTCTCTCTTCCTCCTGTCTCTCCTCCTCCTGTCTCTCCTGTCTCCTCTGTCTCTCCTGTCTCTCCTGTCACTCCTGTCACTCCTGTCTCTCCTGTCTCTCCCTGTCTCTCTCTCCTGTCTCTCCTGTCTCTCTCCTGTCTCTCCTGTCTCTCATGTCACTCCTGTCACTCCTGTCTCTCCTGTCTCTTCTGTCAGTCCTCTGTCTCTCTCTGTCTCTCTCCTGTCCTCCTCTGTCTCTCCTCTGTCTCACCTGTCTCTCCTCTGTCTCTCTCTCTCTGTCTCTCCTGTCTCTCCTCTGTCTCTCCTGTCTCTCCTCTGTCTCTCCTGTCTCTCCTGTCTCTC
>JAWQFJ010000846.1:0-33705 GCA_034096865.1 Theodoxus fluviatilis | reverse complement strand
CTGTCTCTCCTGTCTCTCCTCTGTCTCTCCTGTCTCTCCTCTGTCTCCTGTCTCTCCTGTCTCTCCTCTGTCTCCTGTCTCTCCTCTGTCTCTCCTGTCTCTCCTCTGTCTCTCCTGTCTCTCCTCTGTCTCTCCTGTCTCTCCTCTGTCTCTCATCTGTCTCCTGTCTCTCCTGTCTCTCCTGTCTCTCATCTGTCTCCTGTCTCTCCTCTGTCTCCTGTCTTTCATCTGTCTCTCCTGTCTCTCCTGTCTCTCCTCTGTCTCCTGTCTTTCATCTGTCTCCTGTCTCTCCTGTCTCTCATCTGTCTCCTGTCTCTCCTCTGTCTCTCCTGTCTCTCCTCTGTCTCTCCTGTCTCTCATCTGTCTCTCCTGTCTCTCCTCTGTCTCCTGTCTTTCATCTGTCTATCCAGTCTCTCCTCTGTCTCCTGTCTTTCATCTGTCTATCCTGTCTCTCCTCTGTCTCCTGTCTTTCATCTATCCAGTCTCTCCTCTGTCTCCTGTCTTTCATCTGTCTATCCTGTCTCTCCTCTGTCTTCTGTCTCTCTTCTGTCTCCTGTCTCTCATCTGTCTCTCATGTCTCTCCTCTGTCTCTCCTGTCTCTCATCTGTCTATCCTGTCTCTCCTCTGTCTCCTGTCTCTCCTCTGTCTCTCCTGTCTCTCATCTGTCTCTTCTGTCTCTCCTCTGTCTCCTGTCTCTCATCTGTCTCTCCTGTCTCTCCTCTGTCTTTCCTGTCTCTCATCTGTCTCTCCTGTCTCTCGTCTGTCTCTCCTGTCTCTCCTCTGTCTCCTGTCTCTCATCTGTCTCTCCTGTCTCTCCTCTGTCTCTCCTGTCTCTCCTCTGTCTCCTGTCTCTCCTCTTTCTCTCCTGTCTCTCCTCTGTCTCCTGTCTCTCCTCTGTCTCCTGTCTCTCCTCTGTCTCTCCTGTCTCTCCTCTGTCTCTCCTCTGTCTCCTGTCTCTCCTGTCTCTCCTGTCTCTCCTCTGTCTTCTCTCTCTCCTCTGTCTCCTGTCTCTCCTGTCTCTCATCTGTCTCTCCTGTCTCTCCTCTGTCTTCTGTCTCTCCTCTGTCTCTCCTGTCTCTCCTCTGTCTCCTGTCTCTCCTGTCTCTCCTCTGTCTCTCCTGTCTCTCCTCTGTCTCCTGTCTCTCCTGTCTCTCATCTGTCTCTCCTGTCTCTCCTCTGTCTCTCCTGTCTCTCATCTGTCTATCCTGTCTCTCCTCTGTCTCCTGTCTCTCCTCTGTCTCTCCTGTCTCTCATCTGTCTCTCCTCTGTCTCTCCTCTGTCTCCTGTCTCTCATCTGTCTCTCCTGTCTCTCATCTGTCTCTCCTGTCTCTCCTCTGTCTCCTGTCTCTCATCTGTCTCTCCTGTCTCTCCTCTGTCTCCTGTCTCTCCTCTTTCTCTCCTGTCTCTCTTCTGTCTCCTGTCTCTCCTCTGTCTCCTGTCTCTCCTCTGTCTCCTGTCTCTCCTCTGTCTCTCCTGTCTCTCCTCTGTCTCTCCTGTCTCTCCTCTGTCTCTCCTGTCTCTCATCTGTCTCTCCTGTCTCTCCTGTCTCTCCTGTCTCTCCTCTGTCTCCTGTCTCTCCTCTGTCTCCTGTCTCTCCTGTCTCTCCTCTGTCTCCTGTCTCTCCTGTCTCCTGTCTCTCTTATCTGTTTCTCCTGTCTCTCCTCTGTCTCCTGTCTCTCCTGTCTCTCCTCTGTCTCCTGTCTCTCCTGTCTCTCCTCTGTCTCCTGTCTCTCCTCTGTCTCTCCTGTCTCTCCTCTGTCTCTCCCGTCTCTCCTCTGTCTCTCCTGTCTCTCCTCTGTCTCCTGTCTCTCCTCTGTCTCCTGTCTCTCCTGTCTCTCCTCTGCCTCCTGTCTCTCCTCTGTCTCCTGTCTCTCCTGTCTCTCCTTTGTCTCCTGTCTCTCCTCTGTCTCCTGTCTCTCCTCTGTCTCCTGTCTCTCCTCTGTCTCCTGTCTCTCCTGTCTCTCCTCTGTCTCCTGTCTCTCCTGTCTCTCCTCTGTCTCTCCTCTGTCTCCTGTCTCTCCTCTGTCTCTCCTGTCTCTCCTCTGTCTCCTGTCTCTCCTCTGTCTCCTGTCTCTCATCTGTCTCTCCTGTCTCTCCTCTGTCTCCTGTCTCTCCTCTGTCTCCTGTCTCTCATCTGTCTCCTGTCTCTCCTCTGTCTCCTGTCTCTCCTCTGTCTCCTGTCTCTCCTCTGTCTCTCCTCTGTCTCCTGTCTCTCCTCTGTCTCCTGTCTCTCATCTGTCTCTCCTGTCTCTCCTCTGTCTCCTGTCTCTCCTCTTTCTCTCCTGTCTCCCCTCTGTCTCCTGTCTCTCCTCTGTCTCCTGTCACTCCTCTGTCTCCTGTCTCTCCTGTCTCTCCTCTGTCTCCTGTCTCTCCTGTCTCTCCTCTGTCTCCTGTCTTTCATCTGTCTCTCCTGTCTCTCCCGTCTCTCCTCTGTCTCCAGTCTCTCCTCTGTCTCCTGTCTCTCATCTGTCTCTCCTGTCTCTCCTGTCTCTCCTCTGTCTCCTGTCTCTCCTGTCTCTCCTCTGTCTCCTGTCTTTCATCTGTCTCTCCTGTCTCTCCTGTCTCTCCTCTGTCTCCAGTCTCTTGTCTCTCATCTGTCTCTCCTGTCTCTCCTGTCTCTCCTCTGTCTCCTGTCTCTCCTGTCTCTCCTCTGTCTCCTGTCTTTCATCTGTCTCTCCTGTCTCTCCTGTCTCTCCTCTGTCTCCAGTCTCTCCTCTGTCTCCTGTCTCTCATCTGTCTCTCCTGTCTCTCCACTGTATCCAGTCTCTCCTCTGTCTCCTGTCTCTCCTCTGTCTCCTGTCTCTCCTCTGTCTCCTGTCTTTCATCTGTCTCTCCTCTGTCTCCTGTCTCTCCTCTGTCTCCAGTCTCTCCTCTGTCTCCTGTCTCTCATCTGTCTCTCCTGTCTCTCCTCTGTCTCTCCTCTGTCTCCTGTCTCTCATCTGTCTCTCCTGTCTCTCCTCTGTCTACTGTCTCTCCTCTGTCTCCTGTCTCTCCTCTTTCTCTCCTGTCTCTCCTCTGTCTCCTGTCTCTCCTCTGTCTCCTGTCTCTCCTGTCTCTCCTCTGTCTCCTGTCTCTCCTCTGTCTCCTGTCTCTCCTGTCTCTCCTGTCTCTCATCTGTCTCTCCTCTGTCTCCTGTCTCTCCTCTGTCTCCTGTCTCTCCTCTGTCTCCTGTCTCTCCTGTCTCTCCTCTGTCTCCTGTCTCTCCTCTGTCTCCTGTCTCTCCTCTGTCTCCAGTCTCTTCTCTGTCTCATGTCTCTCCTCTGTCTCCAGTCTCTCCTCTGTCTCCAGTCTCTCCTCTGTCTCCTGTCTCTCATCTGTCTCTCCTGTCTCTCCTCTGTCTCTCCTGTCTCTCATCTGTCTCTCCTGTCTCTCATCTGTCTCTCCTGTCTCTCCTCTGTCTCCTGTCTCTCCTCTGTCTCCTGTCTCTCCTCTGTCTCTCCTGTCTCTCCTCTGTCTCCTGTCTCTCCTGTCTCTCCTCTGTCTCCTGTCTCTCCTCTGTCTCCTGTCTCTCCTCTGTCTCCTGTCTCTCCTCTGTCTCTCCTGTCTCTCCTGTCACTCCTCTGTCACTCCTCTGTCTCTCCTGTCTTGTCTCTCTCTCCACTGTCTATCCTCTATCTCAATCTCTCCCCTCTCTCTCTCGTCTCTCTCTCTCTCTCTCCTGTCTCTCTCCTCTCTCTCTCTCTCCTCTGTCTTTCCTCTATCCCATCTCGTCTCTCCCTCCTCTGTCTCTCTTCTCTCTCTCCTTCTCTCCTTTTGTCTTGCCTCTCTCCTTCATTTGTTTCACATGCCTCAGTACTATCTTTATTTGTCTCTTTTCTCTGTCTCCATTTGGACGTGTCACCCTCGTCATGCCTCCCGGTCCTCTTTGTTTCTCTGAATGAAACTCTCTGGACATGAAATGTTTTGCCCGGTGTGGACTGGCAGTTCAGATAGAGTTGGTCAAGGACCTGAGCAGTGCCGTGGCTACTGCTCTTGGTGGTGACAGTTGTGTAGTCTGCCGGAAGTCCTAACGTCTTTCTCACTGTCCTCTGCTGGCTACGGCTCTTGGTGGTGGCAGGTGTGTAGTCTGCCGGAAGTCCTAACGTCTTTCTCACTGTCCTCTGCTGGCTACGGCTCTTGGTGGTGGCAGGTGTGTAGTCTGCCGGAAGTCCTAACGTCTTTCTCACTGTCCTCTGCTGGCTATGGCTCTTGGTGGTGGCAGGTGTGTAGTCTGCCGGAAGTCCTAACGTCTTTCTCACTGTCCTCTGCTGGCTACGGCTCTTGGTGGTGGCAGGTGTGTAGTCTGCCGGAAGTCCTAACGTCTTTCTCACTGTCTTCTGCTGGCTACGGCTCTTGGTGGTGACAGGTGTGTAGTCTGCCGGAAGTCCTAACGTCTTTCTCACTGTCCTCTGCTGGCTACGGCTCTTGGTGGTGGCAGGTGTGTAGTCTGCCGGAAGTCCTAACGTCTTTCTCACTGTCTTCTGCTGGCTACGGCTCTTGGTGGTGGCAGGTGTGTAGTCTGCCGGAAGTCCTAACGTCTTTCTCACTGTCCTCTGCTGGCTACGGCTCTTGGTGGTGACAGGTGTGTAGTCTGCCGGAAGTCCTAACGTCTTTCTCACTGTCCTCTGCTGGCTACGGCTGGGAGGAACTTGTTCTTCTTTGTGCCTGGAGGCAGGTTGGGGCGCTGTGACTTGGGTGTGCTGAAAGTCAAAGTCGGCAGGTTGGGGCGCTGTGACTTGGGTGCGCTGAAAGTCAAAGTCGGCAGGTTGGGGCGCTGTGACTTGGGTGTGCTGAAAGTCAAAGTCGGCAGGTTGGGGCGCTGTGACTTGGGTGTGCTGAAAGTCAAAGTCGGCAGGTTGGGGCGCTGTGACTTGGGTGTGCTGAAAGTCAAAGTCGGCAGGTTGGGGCGCTGTGACTTGGGTGTGCTGAAAGTCAAAGTCGGCAGGTTGGGGCGCTGTGACTTGGGTGTGCTGAAAGTCAAAGTCGGCAGGTTGGGGCGCTGTGACTTGGGTGTGCTGAAAGTCAAAGTCGGCAGGTTGGGGCGCTGTGACTTGGGTGTGCTGAAAGTCAAAGTCGGCAGGTTGGGGCGCTGTGACTTGGGTGTGCTGAAAGTCAAAGTCGGCGTCATGACTTTGCTTTGTTTTGGTTTGGTTTCTCCGTGTAAGGGTAGGCAGTGCTACTAAGATAACAGAGTTGCAACTTTATAGGCAGGAATTATTTTTCTGATAGTTTATGAATTGTAGTTATGGAAATACTCTGGATGCAGAGGAGGAAATACCAGATTTCGGTAAGACGTCACTTCTTCATGCATGTTGTGTGTGTGCACTGCTCACAGGGCGGGTGGCGGTGCGGGGGATGTGGGGCCAGGCAAGGCCATGACCTACCGGCAGCTGGAGGAGGCCATCAACAAGTGGACGGGGGAGCTGGAGGAGCAGGAGAAGATGTTCCTGCAGCAGGCCACGCAGGTCAACGCCTGGGACCGCCTCATCATGGACAATGGCGAAAAGGTCGGGCCGCCTCTCCTATATGCTTCATGATCCTCCTTGATGCTGACTGTAGGTCAGTGGACAGCAGTCTTCATAGCACTTGCAGTCCCGTCAGTGCTGACATAGCACTTGCAGTCCCGTCAGTGCTGACATAGCACTTGCAGTCTTGTCAGTGCTGACATAGCACTTGCAGTCCTGGCAGTGCTGACATAGCACTTGCAGTCCTGTCAGTGCTGACATAGCACTTGCAGTCCTGTCAGTGCTGACATAGCACTTGCAGTCCTGTCAGTGCTGACATAGCACTTGCAGTCCCGTCAGTGCTGACATAGCACTTGCAATTCCTGTTAGTGCTGACATTGCACTTGCAGTCCCGTCAGTGCTGACATAGCACTTGCAGTCCCGTCAGTGCTGACATAGCACTTGCAGTCCTGGCAGTGCTGACATAGCACTTGCAGTCCTGGCAGTGCTGACATAGCACTTGCAGTCCTGGCAGTGCTGACATAGCACTTGCAGTCCTGGCAGTGCTGACATAGCACTTGCAGTCCTGGCAGTGCTGACATAGCACTTGCAGTCCTGTCAGTGCTGACATAGCACTTGCAGTCCCGTCAGTGCTGACATAGCACTTGCAGTCCTGTCAGTGCTGACATAGCACTTGCAATTCCCGTCAGTGCTGACATAGCACTTGCAGTCCTGGCAGTGCTGACATAGCACTTGCAGTCCTGGCAGTGCTGACTGTAGGTCAGTGCACAGTGGCTGCCAGTAGTGGAGACGTGTCACGCTACGCAGACTGGAGTGGCGCCACGGGCAAGCTGCTGGACTGGCATTGCCTTTCCCCACGCAGGAGTAGAGTGGGCACTCGAGAGGTGTGAAGACTCATTGTAGCGCCAGCAACCCAGGTGTGATGCCCGGAGCCAGCATTGGGGTGGAACACTACCCAGGCAGTGACACGGTGCTGGCGGCTGTCTGTCTGTCTGCCTGCCTGCACCCTCTGTCACAGCGTCTGTGGTCAGGTGCCAGGAGAGGAGTGACCCGGTGTCCAGTAAGAGGGTAAAGTGCCGAGCACCTCGGGAGCATGCTGACGACTCAGTGACCCCTCTAGCACAGTGAGACCACATAGGGAAAGGCCACAAACCTCAATAGTTGTGGTTACAGTAACCTTATTTATTTCTGCGACCCTAAACTTGTTTGTTTGATCAGGAAAAAGGAAGAAATCAAAGGAAAACAGTGAGCTGCAGGCTGCCCATTTTCCCTGTTCTGTGAACATTAGGGGAATCTACTATTCAAGCAAAAACACATTCTCAGCAAAAGAGGGATTTTTATTTATATTTTCTGAGTAATCTACTGTATGAATGACATTTCTGAAAACACGCACACACACAAATATATGCGCAGTCTCAATCTGGTCTCTAAAAATGAAAATGAAAGAAAAAAAGTAAACGTTTTAGCCATGTTACCTTCACTCCAGCTTTGTGTTGGTGCCTTTTGGGTGGCTTTATTACCACTTGCTGACTTTCACTATTTGCCTGTCACACCATGATGTCAGTGCTGACCGCTGTCTGTGCTGACCGCTGTCTGTGCCGACCACTGTCCATTCTGACCGCTGTCTGTGTTGACCACTGTCCATGATGACCGCTGTCTGTGATGACCACTGTATGTGCTGACCACTGTCAATGCTGACCGCTGTCTGTGCCGACCACTGTCCATTCTGACCGCTGTATGTGTTGACCACTGTCCATGATGACCGCTGTCTGTGATGACCACTGTATGTGCTGACCACTGTCAATGCTGACCGCTGTATGTGCTGACCCCTGTATGTGCTAACCCCTGTCCGTCCGTGCGACCGCTGTCTGTGTTGATGTTACAGAAGTAGAACCCTATGTGGAAGGTGCCTGATAGTGTGGAGAGCTGACCCCCTCTGGGGGAGGACTGCAGGTGGTCAGCCGAAGTTAATGAAATGAAGACAGACAGAAAGACTGAAACAATTGGGGTAGGACTGCAGGTGGAAGTTAATGAAATGAAGAGGGACAGAAAGACTGAAACAATTGGGGTAGGACTGCAGGTGGTCAGCCAAAATTAATAAAATGAAGAGAGACAGAAAGACTGAAACAATTGGGGGAGGACTGCAGGTGGTCAGCCGAAGTTAATGAAATGAAGAGAGACAGAAAGACTGAAACAATTGGGGGAGGACTGCAGGTGGTCAGTCGAAGTTAATGAAATGAAGAGAGACAGAAAGACTGAAACAATTGGGGTAGGACTGCAGGTGGTCAGCCGAAATTAATGAAATGAAGAGAGACAGAAAGACTGAAACAATTGGGTTAGGACTGCAGGTGGAAGTTAATGAAATGAAGAGGGACAGAAAGACTGAAACAATTGGGGTAGAGTCGATATTCGCTAGTGGTCACTAAAAGGTGGAACTGAACAAAAAAAATCAAACTCTATCCTGGAAGCTGATTTCTATGTATTTGTTACATGCAGTCTTGAGGTATCTGATTTTGGTATAAAAGGAGCAGGACTTGATATCGTTTGTGAAATACAGGGTGCTGAAGTTTGTCGGCCATCTCGGGTAACATGCGTTACACCGGGACACCAATATGGCAAAATTTGATTTAAATAATACATAACCCAGTTTATTTTAACTCTGATATGTAAAAGATACTTCAATACTGCCATATAACCTGTTAAACTGACATTGTATCATAATTAATGTGTTAGTAAACAATATGACACATGGGACACCGTAACGCAAGTTACCACAACTCTTAAACTTTTCATTGTGCACATATCAATCACAACATTTTCATCAACTTTCACTTAAAAACTGAACATAATGACAGCATTTTTCTCCAACAGTTTTTATTCATTATACCAAAAGATGGCCATTTTTTTTCTTTTTTTCTTTTGGTAACAATGTTACATGGGACGCATTACTCATGACATGGAAACCCTGGTCTTAAAGAGGCATAAAACATTGATATAACTCATTATCAAAATTTTGCTTGGCTAATTCTGATTCCCAAAATATAATTTTGACCAAATTTTGGTATGATTAAGATGAAAAATAGAAAAGATACAGTGGCGCAAGTGGAAAATTTGTCTGCAACAGATGGAAATTTTTTTTCTTTCACATTTTCATTCCAAATTTTCAATGCTGAAACTTTTTGGGAGGTATTTTATGCTATTTGTGATGGAATGTTCACTGAAATTTAAATGTTAGTTTTCGTCCAGGGAGCAATGTGGGTGGTTTGACGATTTCCTGGATCATCTTGACAGGGTGCCAGGCCTTGTCTGCCCACTCCCACGCCCCGTCACGCTCCACCATGTAGTGCAGGTGGCAGTCTGCCCCGTCGTCCGCAATGTCCAGAACCTGCAACATTGTACAGTGAAATTAGGGTTTGAAATACTTATCACACTCAGTCTTAGTTGTGATTGGAAATAAAAAATAATAAGACACCCAAAAACCCAAACTTATTATTATGATAATTTCCCAAAACAAGGGATAGACATTGAGACAAAGGAAAACTTCAGTGTGTGTGTGTGTGTGTGTGTGTGCATGCATGTGTGTGCGTGTGTGTGTGTGTGTGAACCTGCCTGCCCGCCCGCCCGTCCGTCCGTCCGTCCGTCTGTCTGCCTGCCTGCCTTAGTGCATATGTGTCCAACTGTCATTTTATCATATGATGTTTATTTTTCTGTCTTTTCTTCCTGTGAAACAATGTTCCAGCTTTATCATAAAACCTACAAAACACACAATAAAATGCTTGTTTAGAAAGCTTAATTCAAGGTTTACTTCTCTATTGAACAAGAAAATATACATAGGAATGGTGTTATGCCAATTAAATTAAGGAGAACAGTAAGATGGTATCAAGAGTTACAATGGACACTCAACTGTCAACAGCGTGTCCCTTGAAACAAAGTAACCAAGTAGAGCTGAATGTCCCTGTCATGTCATGTTTTTGGTGTTTTTTTGCTTGCTTTTTTTATCAAAACAAACAATTCCCAATATTCCATTCAAAGTTACAAACTATCAAAACCATGGTTTGGCTAAAAAAGATGAAAGAAGGATCGATTGGTCACAACCATTACAAGGACACCATTTATTCACGCTCGCCCGAGTCCCAAGTAACGATGTAGCCAGTGACACGAAATCAATTTTAAACAATAAAAACAATGCATGATTTCATAAGCAATCTCTAAAGTTGTACAAAACTGATCTTCAACGACTTGTAGATACCCACAATTTTTGATTGCACGCCTCAATGTGTTAAATAAAGCGAGTTCGATCGTAACTGCAGTACACGGGACACGGGCACAGCGAACGAGGTCGAGACGAAATCGTAGGAAAAATCTAATCGTATTGGATAATTAGGTGAAAAATGTAATTAAAAAACAAAGATGGGTGTTGTAAAATCAATGTGTCTTACCTTTGAATGTTGATGGGAGCAGGAATATTAGCCACAACGATCAAAAGTCGACCGAAATCCAACTGCGCGTTCGCTACTTGCGATTTCGATGCGCGCGGTAACAGCGTTTCCGGGCGTTTCCGGTAGCACACAAATGGGACACGTCACTGTTTTTGGGCCCCAGTACATCCATATTTGGTCATTGGTGTGTAAAACGTCATGAATTTACGTGCACGACTCAGGGTCGAAGGTCCATCGTCATTTCAAGCGGGAAATCTGTATATTTTTGTCCGTGGGCGATTTTCAAAGTTTGGAGGTAACAGCCGTTTCACGTGGGACACCACTTACTATTTTCATCAAAGGTGAGCCTATTTAATAAAATATCAGTCCTTTTGTTCATGAAAACAATTGTTGTAATGTGGACTTTCAATCATTTTGCCGTACACTGGGCTGGGTCTTGTTTGAGGATTGAGACAAGCAAATCTTGAATACCGACCGAGTGGGACACGCCGTGTAACACGGTTACCGCGATTTTCTTTTTCATTTTACAAACTCTATTTTTAAAACGATGATTTACAAAGTGTTTCAAATGAGTGTTCTATTATTTGCTAAGACTACAGGACCACCATTATTCCCATTTAATTTAGTACAATTTACACAATTTCTACTTGTTCTGGTGCAGGTGTCCGATGTCACAAAAACAAGCGCCATTTTGAACACAATTTAGTCTTTTATTCAAGAATATCGTCATTTGTAAACATAGCACTGTAAAACCCTTGTTTGTGCCGCTTCTCTATTATATTAACTTCTCAAAAACAACAAGTCAACATCATTTTTTGAACATCATCTTTATTGAAGTTACACTGAAAGAGGGTCACCCTAGCTGTTGACCACTAGCGAATATCGACTCGGTAGGACTGCAGGTGGTCAGCCGAAATGAATGAAATGAGAGACAGAAAGACTGAAACAATTGGGGGAGGACTGCAGGTGGTCAGCCGAAATGAATGAAATGAAGACAGACAGGGGTAGGACTGCAGGTGGAAGTGAATGAAATGAAGAGAGACAGAAAGACTGAAACAATAGGAGAGAGGGGAGACGATGCCATTGTCCGACTTATCATCGCTCAGACAACAAGCGCGCCTCAACCCTTCCTCAAAAGTTCACCGAAACTGAATTTTGAGACTATTAGGCGCCACGGAGGACTGCTCCAGGGAGAAGGTGCCATTGTCCGTTGATAAGTTATCATGGCTGAGACAACAAGCCCGCCTCGACCCTTCATGAGAGATCAGGGATTCAATGGACGGCTGCTGACAGTCTGTGATACCAAGGGACGGTGGAGTTTGGATATAGCAGGGAGGGACGGACTGGTGAACCAGTTCGGCTCTGGATCTCAGACAAGCGAGACCTATGCCACTCCTGTCTACGCCTGGCGGTCGGTCACCAGAGGCGAAGCGACCCTTCCCACCAATTTGTTGCCCAAGATTCAATGTGGAGAATCTCCAACCGTGCCCTCATCAACAAGTCTGCCATCATGAACAAGTTGGATGAGTAGACTGACACCTGTCCTCTCTCTCTGTCCTCAGTCCCCTACCAGGTAAGATGGCGCCGGTTGGTCAGGGCGACAAGATGATGGCTCTTTTGTTTGGGGGAAGTCGACTGCTTGGTGTCGTGGTGTGGTGAGAACAGTCTTGAGCTGAACACCACCAAGACCCAGGAGATGATCGTCGACCTGAGGAAGAATCCCACCCCCATCGTTCCACTGATGATCGGCGGCCAGGCCATTGAGATCGTGGACTGTTTCAAGTTCCTCGGCACGCTCATCTCC
The DNA here is from genome assembly GCA_034096865.1 of Theodoxus fluviatilis. NCBI lineage: Eukaryota > Metazoa > Mollusca > Gastropoda > Cycloneritida > Neritidae > Theodoxus > Theodoxus fluviatilis. Next base: position 22,018 of record JAWQFJ010000846.1, on the reverse strand, counting down.
TCCGACCTCAGTTGGGGCAACAACATTGACGGCATCCATAAGAGTGCCCAGCAGCGGCTGTACTTCCTGAGGCAGCTCAAGAAGTTTGGACTGTCTCCGGAGATCATGCTCCAGTTCTACCGTGCTGTGGTGGAAAGTGTTCTTACCTTCTCCATCTGTGTGTGGTTCGGAGGGGCCACTCAACAGCAGAAAGACAAGCTGGAGCGTGTCGTGCACGCTGCTGGCAGGATCATTGGCCGTGATCTGCCCTCCCTAGCCTCTATCTACGCCCAGCGCATAGTGCGCAAGTCCCGTAAGATTGTGGCGGACCCCTCCCACCCTGCTTGCTCCCTCTTCCAGCTCCTTCCCTCTGGCCGTCGTTTCAGGTCCCTCAAAACGCGCACATGCCGTTTTCAGAACTCGTTCTTTCCCACGGCGGTGACGGAGCTCAACGCTGTCCAGAACCTCCCCAGGCAGCTTTGCCGCCGCTGATCCTGTCGGCGGTGCGCACACACTTCTCCACATCTATGACAGTGCCACTTTCTCTTTTGTGCTTCCTCTGGGTTATATGGACTGCTTCTGAGTGTGGTTGGGGGTGGGGGGAGGGGTGGGGGAGGGGGTGGGGGTGGGGAAGGGTTGGTCTTCTTGTAGTTGCGCAGGGTTGTTTTTGTATTGTTCTATTGTATTCTTTTGTGTGGTGACGGGGGGTGGGATGGGGGTGGGGGGTGGGGGGTACGTCTTAGTGGTCTTGTCTCTGTTCATATGTATTATTTATTGTCACTTAAAAGGGGGGTGGGTGGGTGGGTGTATCATCTTAGTTTGTTCCTCTTTTGTCAACAGTTCTTAAATAGTAACTTTAATTGTTCATTGTATATTGCCCCATTTACCAGTTAATCCTTTGGTTTCAGGTGCAGTCTTATCTCTTGTCTGTGTGCAGCTGCGTGAGTGAGGTACATCGGGAAATGTCCATGTTTTTTGCATAAACGGCGTGTTAGGGTGTGTAAGCGATGCGTGTGTTTGGCTTTTTGTTTTGTTTCTTTTTTAGCCTTCATCACTTAGTTTTCCTCGTGCTCGTTTTTTAAATGATGTCACTTGGCGCAATAAATTACTGTGTACTGTGTACTGTGTACTGTGTACTGTATGCGAAATGAATTTTGGAAAAAGGAACTGAGCTTTTCCGAATGAACCCCTCTCCTTAGTGGTGAACATTAACTCGTTGCTTACGCAGGGATAGCATTAGGAAATTTACCTCTGTACGCAGTGTTTTTTTAAGTTTTCAAAAAATCACACAAAGTCCAAATTTAGAATAACTGTTTAATGGTTGGTACCACAAGAAAGAAAATCATTTGCACTTTCTAGCTGAAGTGCTGGATAGTTACAATATGCAGTAAGAAAATTGGGGAAAAATTTGTTTAAACACCAGGTACATGCAATTTTGATTTTTTTTTTTTTACACCTAATGTATTGTACTAATAGTCAAGAGATAGATTTTGCACAACAGTTCTGAAATCAGTATTTCCACATCAAACTATATTGATGAATGATTGACTACAGGATAAACAAGAAGGGCAAAGACCATACGACTCACATGCTTGACCTTGACCTTTATATGACCTTGACCTTCAGGTGACCTTCAAGGTCAAGGTCAAACAACTAAACCTACCAATGACATCATACACAAAGAAATGCTCTACACATTTTTCCTACCAAAATACATGTGACCTTGACCCAAGGTCAAGGTCATCCAAGGTCATGCAACACAAAGCTGTCAATTCAAGACATAGGAAGCACAATGGTGCTTATTGGCACTTTCTACCATGAGATATAGTCACTTTTAGTGGTTCACTACCCCATTTTGGTCACATTTCATAAGGGTCAAAGTGACCTTGACCTTGATGATATGTGACCAAATGTGTCTCATGATGAAAGTATAACATGTGCCCCACATAATTATTAAGTTTGAAACAGTTATCTGCCATAGTTCAGGGTCAAGGTCACTTCAAAATATGTATACGATCCAACTTTGAAGAGCTCCTGTGACCTTGACCTTGAAGCAAGGTCAACCAAACTGGTATCAATAGATAGGGCTTGCTTTGACCTATATACCACTTGTAGCTGAGGTCGCCATTCTCAATAACGTGGGAAAAAATTGGGAAAATGTGAAAAATGACTGTTTTTGAGACCACATTTATGGCTCCTGTGACCTTGACCTTGAAGCAAGGTCAAGTCACTGTGTATGTTTTTTGAGGCCTTGTCATCATACACCATCATGCCACATTTGGTGTTGATAGACTTAATAGTCTCCGAGAAAAATCCAACGTTTAAGTTTTTTACGGACGCCCCGGACGGACGGACGGACGGACGCACGCCCGGACGGACGGACGCCCGGACGGACGGACGACACGGCTCAGTACATAGACTCACTTTTGCTTCGCATGTGAGTCAAAAATGCTTGAAAATGATTTTTTTTTAGCAAGTCAGAGAGGTGAAATCAGAAAATATACACTTACTCACTGCAATCTGTCTCTGTCTGAATAGAAGAAAAGTCTCAGAATGGCGATCTGAGAGAAAGAAGGCGCCCTACTTGGCATAGTCCTCTTTTGTGTGGTACAGCTCATTGGAGGAGTAGAGAAGGTTTTCGGCATCCTCTGCATCCGAATCGATGTCTGTGTCTGCTGTAAACACCATTTCTATCTCCCTCTCTCTCTTACGTCGACGGCCACGAAGTCGATTCGTCTTCGCTGTCAGCCACGAAGTCGATTCGTCTTCGCTTTCAGCCACCTCTGCATTCTCGCTGACTGGGACTATTTCCGCATCAGAATCATCAAGATCTTCTTCAAAAGTCCAATATCCACCTAGATCTTCAGTATCAGACCCTTCTTCCATCCACACTTCTAATACTTCGTCATTTTCATCACCGCTCGATCTCCTTCGACAACGCGACGCCATGTCGACAAGCGCGTAAACACGACGTAGGGTGAGCGTTCTACGAAATCTAGCTTTCTCACGGGGACTATACTAAAGAAAAGGTAACTCCAGCGAACACAAATTGGTAAGAGAATAAATAGCTGTACGAGTTACTTCCCTTGAAACAACCACGGAGATAGGAAAAATTCATTACGGCGACCGCAAACACGTAGTTGCGCTGCGTAGCCAAAGGGTGTTGGCGTCATCGCAACCACGTGGTTGCGCTGCGTAAGCAATGAGTTAATAGGAAGTGAAACTTCAAGAACTGAATCTTGTCTTTATTTTGTGGTTGCAACCATATGACAGAATCAATCAATTAACTCATTGCTTACACAGGGATAGCATTAGGAAATTTACCTCTGTACACAGTGTTTTTTCAAGTTTTCAAAAAGTCACAAACGTCCAAATTTAGAATAACTGTTTAATGGTTGGTACCACAAGAAAGATAATCATTTGCACTTTCTAGCTGAAGTGCTGGATAGTTACAATATGCAATAAGAAAATTGGGGGAAATTGTTTTTAACCTTTAGAGCGCCGCAAATTTTCGTCATTGCTTTACCCCAGAACCACAATTTTTTTTGTGTGTGGTCAAATTCGACACCACGTTTACTTAAAAAATCATCATTTATTACCTATTCAAGCTTTGAAGTAGATTTTTGGAGGGTGAGTAGAAAAATGGATGGCCTACACGGTGCAATTAATGAAAATGCCATGAATGTTTTTTTCCAGCTGCTAAAAATATTGGAACACAGACAACAACAAAAAACAAACAAATTCACTGTGTTTTCCTACACTGCTCTATGTATTCAAGAATACAACAGTTTTTGATGAAAATGCAAAAGTGCATAGATAGAGTCTCCACAAAACAAAAAATCATAAAATTACTTACGCTAGGGAAGTCAGCCGAGTAATTTTCATCTGAATCAAGTATCCGATCAGGACTCGATCTACAGACCACAACACATCGCCATCGGTAGAAGCACTGTCACTGTGTTTTCCTACACTGCTCTATTGATTCAAGAATACAACAGCTTTTGATTACTTGGAAATACATCTGAAAATGTTTTAGTGTAAAACAAAACAAAAAATCCTACAGTTGCTTACGCTAGGGAAGTCAGCCGAGTAATTTTCATCTGAATCAAGCCTCCGCTCCTCCTCAGCTCCTGTGGATCTACAGACCACGACACATCGATCGGTCGAACTCGAAGCACGTGCTTGTTCTCTCTCCCATCACATCAATGTCAGTAAAGCCTTCGAATTCATATTCTGAGAGTCAGAATCGAAAAATAACTCCACAGGCGCTTCAATTTCTTCGTCAGTCGCCATACTGGCAAAGAAAAAAGTCTCGTTCACAAACGGCGAAGACAAACTTCATGAAAAAAATTCACTGAAAATTCACAACGCGTCCTCTCGAAAATCAAAATGGCGGATCTCGTTGCCACGTGATCACTGCACATGACTGTGATATTTTTAGAACAGCATTACTCGAAGGGAGCGATAGGCAAGTCAACAGAGCACGTCACTATCGCTTGTCGACCTGTGTCGACAGCGGACGTCTGGTGAATGTACGCTGTGTCGACTCAAGTCGACAGCGGCGCTCTAAAGGTTAAACATCAGGTACATGCAATTTTGATTTTCATTTTTTTTTACACCTAATGTATTGTACTAATAGTCGAGCGATAGATTTTGCACAACAGTTCTGAAATCAGTATTTCCACATCAAACTATATTGATGAATGATTGACTACAGGATAAAAAATGCTTGAAAATGATTTTTTTTTAGCAAGTCAGAGAGGTGAAATCAGAAAATATACACTTACTCACTGCAATCTCAGAATCTGTCTTTGTCTGAATAGAAGAAAAGTCTCAGAATGGCGATCTGAGAGAAAGAAGGCGCCCTACTTGGCATAGTCCTCTTTTGTGTGGTACAGTTTATTGGAGGAGTAGAGAAGGTTTTCGGCATCCTCTGCATCTGAATCGATGTTTGTGTCTGCTGTAAACACCATTTCCATCTCTTCCTCTCTCTCTGACGTCGACGGCGACGAAGTCGATTCGTCTTTGCTGTCAGCCACGAAGTCGATTCGTCTTCGCTTTCAGCCACCTCTGCATTCTCGTTGACTGGGACTATTTCCGCATCAGAATCATCAAGATCTTCCTCAGAAGTCCAATATCCACCTAGATCTTCAGTATCAGACCCTTCTTCCATCCGCACTTCTAATACTTCGTCATTTTCATCACCGCTCGATCTCCTTTGACAACGTGATGCGATGTCGACACGACGTAGGGTGAGCGTAGCTTCTACTTAATTTAGCTTTCTCACGGGGACTATACTAAAGAAAAGGTCACTCCAACGAACACAAATTGGTTAGAGAATAAATAGCTGTACAAGTTACTTCCCTTGAAACAACCACGAAGATAGGAAAAATGCATTACGGCGACCGCAACCACGTAGTTGCGCTGCGTAGCCAAAGGGTGTTGGCGTCACTGCAACCATGTGATTGCGCTGCGTAAGCAATGAGTTAATTCATTGTGTGCAATCTTTGGAAACCGGCATGTTTATTAGCCATTAGTATTGGCACACTTACTTTATTTATCTTGAATACCTTTATTATACATTAAAGAAATAGTTCTGTTCAGGGTAACCTTTGTTTGCTAGTGATTTGTGCATGGCATGAGGCATGTAAACAAATGTTGATCCAAGTGAATCATCAAGGTTCATAGCCGTTCCGAATCCAGGAAGAAAATTTATATCATACCCCTAAATTAAGAAAATCAAGGGGTCGGCTATGTAACAGTTGACCGCTGTATGTACTGACCACTATCAATGCTGACCCCTGTGTGTGCTGACCTCTGTGCTAACCCCTGTATGTGCTGTATGCTGTCTGTGTTGTTCACTGTATTTTCTGACCACTGTCAATGCTGACCTCTATGTGTTGACCACTGTCCATTCTGACCGCTGTCTGTGCTGACCCCTGCCCGTGTTGACCACTGTCTGCTGACCCCTGTATTTGCTGACCACCGTGCTGCAGATCGTGCAGCTGAACAAGGAGGTGGAGAGGGTGAAGATGGACCAGCAGAAGTTGGACCACGAGCTGGACTTCATCCACAGCCAGCAACGCGAGCTGACCCAGCTGCTGGAGCCGCTGGAGAAGGCGCTCGACCAGTTGCCTCCCATCTCCTACCAGCAGCACGCCGATGTGGAGCGCGAACACACGTGAGTGCCCACCCCTAGCATACAGATGTGGAGCGCGAACACACGTGAGTGCCCACCCCTAGCATGGGCGCAAACACACGTGAGTGCCCACCTCTAGCATACAGACGTGGAGTGAGAACACACGTGAGTGCTCACCCCTAGCATACAGATGTGGAGCGCGAACACACGTGAGTGCCCACCCCTAGCATGGGCGCAAACACACGTGAGTGCCCACCTCTAGCATACAGACGTGGAGCGAGAACACACGTGAGTGCTCACCCCTAGCATACAGACATGGAGTGCGAACACACGTGAGTGCCCACCCCTAGCACACAGATGTGGAGCGCGAACACACGTGAGTGCCCACCCCTAGCACACAGATGTGGAGCGCGAACACACGTGAGTGCCCACCCCTAGCATACAGATGTGGAGCGAGAACACACGTGAGTGCCCACCCCTAGCATACAGACGTGGAGCGCGAACACACGTGAGTGCCCACCCCTAGCATACAGATGTGGAGCGAGAACACACGTGAGTGCCCACCCCTAGCATACAGATGTGGAGCGCGAACACACGTGAGTGCCCGCCCCTAGCATACAGATGTGGAGCGCGAACACACGTGAGTGCCCGCCCCTAGCATACAGATGTGGAGCGCGAACACACGTGAGTGCCCACCCCTAGCATACAGATGTGGAGCGCGACCACACGTGAGTGCCCGCCCCTAGCATACAGATGTGGAGCGCGAACACACGTGAGTGCCCACCCCTAGCATACAGATGTGGAGCGCGAACACACGTGAGTGCCCGCCTCATCACGCCGATGAGTGAGAGAATCCAAGTACGCCCATCCCACGCCGGCAGTACACTGTGTTGAGATATGAGGACTCCAAACAGCGGGGTACAGATTTTGAGTATGGACAGTCATGTGTTCATTTGTGGGTTGAGCAGTGCTTGCAAACATTCGTCATGTGGTCTTGGAAATCTCTAGTTGTATGTGGATTTAGATTTCAAGTGGAGCTAGGTTGGTGTATATTTCTGTTGTAATCAGGCTACCTGACTGCGGTTCATTACAGCTACCAACTTGCCGAGTCCATCGACGCCCAGCTGAAGACGATGGGCAAGGACCTGAAGGAAATCATCGACCGCCTCAATGCCTCCAACGCACAGCAAGATCCTAATGACCCTGTGAGTTTCTTGCACTCTGGTGTGGCTGAGAGTCTTGTATTCCTGCACTTCTTACCTCTTCTCAGCAGCTGTCAAACTTTTCTTACTGCAGTTTGGGAAACAGAGTTGACAGAAGCATCTCGCTGTACTGATTTTTTTCTTTGCTGCATTGCAGGTGCAGCAGATCACCAAGATTCTCAATGCTCACATGGACTCCCTGCTGTGGATCGACAGACACACGTGTAAGTTTTTTTTCCCTTGGGTGTGTGTGTTACAAGACCAATACTCTGATTAACTTTAGCTCATAGTTTGTCTGGGGAAACATGATACCATCCTGTAACATTTACCCATCTTCCCTGCTGTTAAGGACGAACTAGACAACAGAGAAAAATGAGAACAGTCATCCACAATTCAACTGACTTTTCTAATGATTAAACGATAGATAATGGTTGCTAAATAATCACTCACTCCTAACTTAGCCAGCCAGCCTATATTAAAACGTTCAACTTATCTGGGAAGAGAGAGTTCAAGACTGCTGAAGGGGTCAGGACCGTTGACCCTGGCGGCTGTTGTTCAACGGGTGAGGTGATGACTGACACAAGGTGTGGGTCTTGAGAGAAGGGGTCAGGACCGTTGACCCTGGCGGTTGTCATTCAACATGTGAGGTGACAACTTACACAAGGTGTTGGTCTTGAGAGAAGGGGTCATTAAAGGAGGCCAGGGCGACTCGGAACTGGAGTCCATCAGATTTAGAGGGCAGACATCAACCGTTCTTCTTCCAGTGTGGGCATAACGTTTGTCATCGTAGGTAACTATGGCCAGTCCACATTGTGCCGATTCAACACTCAAAGTCTCCACCAAGAGTTGTGTCTGATAAGGGAAGCTCAGACATTCCGTCCTTAAAGCAAGTCACATCATTCTGAGATCTGGGATCGTTTCAATTCCATCCGTCCTGTTTCACTCGCATTCAAAGCTCCAACCTCTCGCCCGAGACCAATCTTGCCCCTCTCTCTCTCCAAAAAAAATCCTCACTCTGAATATGACGCCGTCAATCACTGAATATGACGCCGTCAAGCACTGTATGACGTAATCAATGCCAAAGTTTTGTCAAAGTCAAATCCTTCTCATTTAGCGGCTCCACCGTCTCACCAAAACAAACTATTTTCTAGGCATGGCTGGTTCTCTAATAACTACATTTATTTGAGGCCTGGCTTGCTTCTACATTCTTACTAATACGGAAAGGACATACTGTCACTGTGTGTGTGTGTGTGTGTGTGTGTGTGTGTGTTACTCAAGTGTAAGTTCCCTTTCCCTTGCGTGTGCATGCGCGTGCGCACGTGCGTGACTCAAGTGTAAGTTCCCTTTCCCTTGTGTGTATGTGTGTTTGTGTGTGACTCATGTGTAAGTTTCATTTCCCTTTTGTGTGTGTGTGTGTGTGTGTGTGTGTGTGTGACTCATGTGTAAGTTCCTTTTCCCTTGTACGAAGACAACATCAAAGAGTGGACAGGCTTGACCTTTGCTGACTCACAGCGAGCCACAGAGGGTAGAGATTGATGGAGGAAGATTGTCCGAAAGTCATCAGTGGTGCCTCAACAACCCATCTCAGGGTTAAGAGACTGAACTGAACTGTGTGTGTGTGACTCATGTATAAGTTCCTTTTCCCCATGTGTGTGTGTATGTGTGTGTGTGTGTGTGTGTGTGTGTGAGAGAGAGAGACACACTTGCAGAGGTCTCATCCCTGTGTCAGGCGCGTGCAGTGACTTGCTTGTTGTCCACTCTACACCTTGTTGCAAGGTCTGTTCTTGTCTGCCTCCAATGATGACCCAACATGTGTCACAGCTCAGGCGTGGTCATCTGGTGGTGACCCAACATGTGCCACAGCTCAGGCGTGGTCATCTGGTGGTGACCCAACATGTGCCACAGCTCAGGCGTGGTCATCTGGTGGTGACCCAACATGTGCCACAGCTCAGGCGTGGTCATCTGGTGGTGACCCAACATGTGCCACAGCTCAGGCGTGGTCATCTGGTGGTGACCCAACATGTGCCACAGCTCAGGCGTGGTCATCTGGTGGTGACCCAACATGTGCCACAGCTCAGGCATGGTCATCTGGTGGTGACCCAACATGTGCCACAGCTCAGGCGTGGTCATCTGGTGGTGAACGCAATCTCACACAGAAACTCCAAGCTTTCTATTGTTGCTTGTGATAGGGACTGTGTAGGAATAGCATATAGTTTTGAGACTTAAATTAAAACAATGTTATTTCAATAGAAATAAACTTGGATGAGGATGGTGATACAGGTTCCGGCGGTTGACGGTGAGAGGATGGAGATTGCAGACAAGGAAAGAAGCTGTGCAGGTTCATAGTAACATTTTCTGTGGAGATGGGCAAAGTGGAGTGCTGTGTGATGTTTTCAACCTGACAGTGTTTGGACATGTGGTGTGTAGAGAGACTGTAGCCTGCCTACTCGGTCTTTGCAATCCATTGACAGTCCAGGTGTGTAGAGAGACTGTAGCCTGCCTACTCGGTCATTGCAATCCATTGACAGTCCAGGTGTGTAGAGAGACTGTAGCCTGCCTACTCGGTCATTGCAATCCATTGACAGTCCAGGTGTGTAGAGAGACTGTAGCCTGCCTACTCGGTCATTGCATTCCATTGACAGTCCAGGTGTGTAGAGAGACTGTAGCCTGCCTACTCGGTCTTTGCAATCCATTGACAGTCCAGGTGTGTAGAGAGACTGTAGCCTGCCTACTCGGTCATTGCAATCCATTGACAGTCCAGGTGTGTAGAGAGACTGTAGCCTGCCTACTCGGTCATTGCATTCCATTGACAGTCCAGGTGTGTAGAGAGACTGTAGCCTGCCTACTCGGTCATTGCATTCCATTGACAGTCCAGGTGTATAGAAACTGCATGGACAAATTGGCAAAGGTACTACGTTGATTTTGTACCTGTGGATTAAAAAAAAAATGTTAGTCCAAAATGTTCAGTGTGTTCCTAGTGGTTCTGTGTATTGTGTTCATTGACTTCTAAGGCCGACTTCAAATTTGCTTTTATTTTCATCCATTGGGCATGAAGTCAGTCATTATTTGTCCAAATTGTTGGAAGTAAAAAAGAACGGTAACAGTTTCTGTTGTTGCTAGTATTGGAAATTTGGTTTTGCCCTCTTTATTTCTTTTTTAATATATGTGATTATTTATGTGACTTTGTATGAAAGTGTGTGAGTGTATATGGGCATGCATGTGTTTGAATATGTGCTCAACTGTGTGTGTATGTGTGCAATGTGTGGTTGTGTGCATGTATTTTTGTGCATGTGTGTATGTGCTCTGTGTGTGTGTGTGTGTGCTCTGTGTGTGTATGTGCTCTGTGTGTGTATGTGTGTGTGTTTGAGAGAGAGAGAGAAAATATTTACTTGATGGTGCCTAAGAAACAGTCCCTGATGCCATGTTGTGTGCTTGCGGCAGCTTCCCTGAACAGACAGGTGGAGGACATCGGCAGGCAGATGGACAGCCAGCGCCAGGAGCAGGAGCGCAACTTCCGCCTTGCCTACAGTTGAGGCGTTGGAAGACGATTCCGCACCAGCTGGTACCATCACGGTAGGCGTCTCCAGTGCACAGTGCCCTGGGTCTTGGCAAGCCGTGGTGCGCATCTTCTGTGTGGATCAGTCTCCAGCACCGCTGCCATCCAAGACTCAAACAGCATGCACTTCCATGGAGCTTCTGTTTTGGAGGAAATCTAGCACCAGTGATGGTGTGCGACTGTGCTACATCTAGATTTATTTGTTGCGTCAGTTTCGTCCCAGCTTACATCGGGCAATTCATGTCCTGGGACATGCCTTGTGTGTGCAGGCGGCTTCCAAACAGTTGCTTGGCCCTCGTATTAAATGCTGTACATTGAAAAAATTGACTTTAACAAAGAGATCTTCACTTTCATGTTGTGATTGGTGGGGATAGAGAGTAAAACTTTTAGAACGTTTCCTTTGTCCAGGTGAGGGCCGCTTTGAGTTGGCAGTGGGGGATGGTACTTCTCCTGGCTCTAGCTTTCCTTTGACTGTCAGTGTTGGTTAAAGAAAAATCATTTGCAGAAACTTCTTGGCCATACACTTGTTGATATGTCCACCGTGCAGTTGTGATCACTCTCAAAATGTGCAGATCTGTAGAATCACTTTCAGCGCGGCCAAGCTGAATGTGAAGTGCACCATGGTGTGCGTACTGTAAGTGTTTCTTATAACGTCCATTCTAAACTTTGTTCCATCTCACTGTAAGGGCCTAGACTAGTGTGTTGTACAGTGACCGTTCTAAACTGTTTGTTCCATCTCACTGTAAGGGCCCAGACTACTGTGTTGTCCAGTGACCATTCTAAACTGTTTGTTCCATCTCACTGTACGGGCCTAGACTCCTGTGTTGTCCAATGACCATTCTAAACTTTGTTCCATCTCACTGTAAGGGCCTAGACTAGTGTGTTGTACAGTGACCGTTCTAAACTGTTTGTTCCATCTCACTGTAAGGGCCCAGACTACTGTGTTGTCCAGTGACCATTCTAAACTGTTTGTTCCATCTCACTGTACGGGCCTAGACTCCTGTGTTGTCCAATGACCATTCTAAACTTTGTTCCATCTCACTGTACGAGCCTAGACTCCTGTGTTGTCCAATGACCATTCTAAACTTTGTTCCATCTCACTGTACGAGCCTAGACTTTGTTCCATCTCACTGTACGGGCCTAGACTTTGTTCCATCTCACTGTACGGGCCTAGACTTTGTTCCATCTCACTGTACGGGCCTAGACTCCATCTCACTGTACGGGCCTAGACTTTGTTCCATCTCACTGTACGGGCCTAGACTTTGTTCCATCTCACTGTACGGGCCTAGACTTTGTTCCATCTCACTGTACGGGCCTAGACTTTGTTCCATCTCACTGTACGGGCCTAGACTTTGTTCCATCTCACTGTACGGGCCTAGACTACTGTGTTGTCCAGTGACCATTCTAAACTTTGTTCCATCTCACTGTACGGGCCTAGACTACTGTGTTGTCCAGTGACCATTCTAAACTTTGTTCCATCTCACTGTACGGGCCTAGACTACTGTGTTGTCCAGTGACCATTCTAAACTTTGTTCCATCTCACTGTACGGGCCTAGACTACTGTGTTGTCCAGTGACCATTCTAAACTTTGTTCCATCTCACTGTACGGGCCTAGACTACTGTGTTGTCCAGTGACCATTCTAAACTTTGTTCCATCTCACTGTACGAGCCTAGACTTTGTTCCATCTCACTGTACCGGCCTAGACTCAGTTTCAGCCCATGGGGATTGCAGTTGGTTGCTGTAAGCATCCAGTTTCAAGGAAAATGAAGTGAAAGGTTAATTTCTAGACCACATGAAACTATGCTGCATACTTGTCATGTAATGTAGTGAATGCCATTGTTGTAATGCTTTGAAACTGAAAGGATTAAAATATAAATTGGTACTTGTAATTAGTCCAGACTTGTAGATGGGGAGCTACATGTATGTATGTATGTATGTATGTATGTATGTATGTATGTATGTATGTATGTATGTATGTATGTATGTATGTATGTATGTATAATGTACTTATATTGCGCGCACTTCCAGCCCAAAGGCTGCTCAGTGGCGCATGCACACACACAAAAAATGTCACGAATTTTCCATGGTTCTAGGATGTCCCTAGTAGGGGTCGACTAGGATCCCCTAGTCAGCAAGACGCGCTTGGCGGAAAAGGCACGTCTTGAGGCTTCCTCTGAACTTCTTCTGCTTTGGCTCCTGACGCAACGCCTCTGGCAGTTGATTCCATAGGACTGGTGCAGCAGAGCGGAAAGCTCGATCCCCCGACGAAGACCTTGTCGGTGGCACCCTGAGGAGATGAGAAGCACCAGACCTCAGATTTCTAGGGGGGCAGTGTCGGGAGAGCAGCTGCTGCAGGTACAATGGGGCGGTAGGAATGGTCTGGCAGCACTCGAAGGTTTTAGTGAGGATCTTGAAGGCTATACGCTGCCTAACAGGAAGCCAGTGAAGTTTGTGGAGCAGTGGTGTCATTCGACAGTCCTTCCTGCCTCCAGTGATGAGGCGCGCTGCTCTGTTCTGGATGACCTGGAGTCGATCCAGGTGTTTTGATGGAATGCCGTACAATACAGCGTTCCCGTAGTCAAGCCTGGATAGGACCAGACTGGTGACAAGAGTCTTGATGACAGGCTGCGTCAGGTATTTCCTAATCTTGCTGATGTTTAGCAGATGAAAATTGCATGTCTGGCACACACGTGTTATATGGCAGGAGAAGTCCATCTCGGAGTTAAACACGACTCCAAGATACATCAAGAGATGTGGAGTCGTGCCCAGTGTCCGGTGAGAAGATACATCAAGAGATGTGCAGTCGTGGCCAGTGTCCGGTGAGAAGATACATCAAGAGATGTGCAGTCGTGCCCAGTGTCCGGTGAGAAGAGGAGACAAGATGACCACAGATGAAGAAACACTGGATGAGGGTGTTGTGATGGTGGATTCCTGTCTCGCAGTTGTGTTGGTGGATGTTGGTGTGTCGTGTTGGTTGTGTCGTGTTGGGTGTATGATTTTAGGTGTCTTGTTGTGTGTCATGTTGGTTGTGTCATGTTGGTTGTGTCATGTTGCGTGTGTCATGTTGCATGTGTCGTGTTGGGTGTATGTTGTTGGATGCATGTTGGATGTGTGTTGGTGGACGTGTGTTGTTGGATGTGTTCGTTGGATGTGTGTTGTTGGATGCGTGTGGTAGGGTGAGTGTGGTTGGGTGAGTGTGGTTGGGTGAGTGTGGTTGTCGGAAGTTTAGTGTTGGGTGTTGGGTGAAGGTGTTTGGTGTTTAGTGTTGGGTGTTTAGTGCCGGTTGTTGGGTGTCAAGTGTTGGGTGTTTAGTGATGGGTGTTGAGTGTCAAGTGTTTGGTGTTCGGTGTTTGGTGTTAAGTGTTTGGTGTTTGGTGTTTAGTGTCGGGTGTTTAGTGTCGGGTGTTTAGTGTGGGTGTTTAGTATTGGGTGTTTAGTGTCGGGTGTTTAGTGTCGGGTGTTTAGTGTTGGGTGTTTGGTGTTTGGTGGTGGCATTGAAGTTGAGGTTTGGATTTCTGCTGCCCTGGGTCTGCAGCACCGTCAGAGGGGGCCATGTTGGGTTGCGGTGTTACTTTCCTGTCCCCTGGCTGTCTCTCTCTCTGTGCCTGGTGCTCGCCTCTCCCCCCCCACTCTCTCTCTCTGTGTGCTAACTTGTTTCTCTCTCTCTCTCTCTCTCTCTCTCTCTCTCTCTCTCTCTCTCTCTCTCTCTCTCTCTCTCTCTCTCTCTCTCTCTCTGTGCTAACTTGTTCTCTCTCTCTCTCTCTCTCTCTCTCTCTCTCTCTCTCTCTCTCTCTCTCTCTCTCTCTCTCTCTCTCTCTCTCTCTCTCTCCGTGGATGGTGAGCAAACCAGTTCCAATACTCGTTCTTCTACCATTCACGTCGATTAAAAAAAAAATCTTCTATGCCGCAATGTTTGGATACTGTCATTGCCAGTGACCGAGAATCCCATATGACTCGAGATACACGTGCAGATCAACGCGATGGTGAATGTGTGAGCACCGCCAGAGTCAGGGTCAGGGAAGAAAACATCAAAGTTAAAAAATAATGCCCTGGGCCCGTATTCACAACGGCGATTTATCTTTTTAACACTCGATTTATCCCCTAGCCCCGCGTTATCTTGATCGGTTAGATAAGGTGCGCTCGTCAGAGGATCCTAGGTTGCGCTTTGCTATATATACTGGTTTCCAGCCAAGGGAGAGCGGAACAGGCAGTTGGGATCGTCTGAGTTTAGAGATAAATCGGGGTGAAAATAAATCACCGATAAATCGCCGTTGTGAATACGGGCCCTGGTAGAGAATGGTGATGTGTTGGTGAACACAATCCACGCCTTTAACCACTCGCCGGATAAAACCTGTAGTGCCAGCCAACTACTTTCCTACTTGAGTCGCGAGGAAAGAAGTAGAAGCAAGGAATGTGTTGAAGGTGCGTCTCATGACCCATGTGTGACTGTGAGTGGTGACGACGCTGGTCCACACTGTGCAACGCGTCGTCAGGCCACTGCGTCTGACCGACCCAGGGGAACGTGCGTTTCGGCCCGCTCCATCAAACGTGGAGGACCCTCCAGAGATTTCATGAAACCCGGACTGTTCATTGAGGGAGGAGACGAATGAGGCACCAAGCCTCCCCGTACGCAGTCAGCTGCTGCCACATCGCACCCCGGCTGACTGGACAGCAAGACAGGACTGAGTCAAATCTCAGCAGGGTATGCAGCATACTGGGGTGAGCCTCCTTCTGTAGGGATGTAGGTGCTCCTTCTGTAGGGGTGTAGGTGCTCCTTCTGTAGGGATGTAGGTGCTCCTTCTGTAGGGATGTAGGTGCTCCTTCTGTACGGATGTAGGTGCTCCTTCTGTACGGATGTAGGTGCTCCTTCTGTACGGATGTAGGTGCTCCTTCTGTACGGATGTAGGTGCTCCTTCTGTACGGATGTAGGTGCTCCTTCTGTACGGATGTAGGTGCTCCTTCTGTAGGGATGTAGGTGCTCCTTCTGTACGGATGTAGGTGCTCCTTCTGTACGGATGTAGGTGCTCCTTCTGTAGGGATGTAGGTGCTCCTTCTGTACGGATGTAGGTGCTCCTTCTGTAGGGATGTAGGTGCTCCTTCTGTACGGATGTAGGTGCTCCTTCTGTAGGGATGTAGGTGCTCCTTCTGTAGGGATGTAGGTGCTCCTTCTGTAGGGGTGTAGGTGCTCCTTCTGTAGGGGTGTAGGTGCTCCTTCTGTACGGATGTAGGTGCTCCTTCTGTAGGGATGTAGGTGCTCCTTCTGTACGGATGTAGGTGCTCCTTCTGTACGGATGTAGGTGCTCCTTCTGTACGGATGTAGGTGCTCCTTCTGTACGGATGTAGGTGCTCCTTCTGTACGGATGTAGGTGCTCCTTCTGTAGGGATGTAGGTGCTCCTTCTGTAGGGATGTAGGTGCTCCTTCTGTACGGATGTAGGTGCTCCTTCTGTACGGATGTAGGTGCTCCTTCTGTACGGATGTAGGTGCTCCTTCTGTACGGATGTAGGTGCTCCTTCTGTACGGATGTAGGTGCTCCTTCTGTACGGATGTAGGTGCTCCTTCTGTAGGGATGTAGGTGCTCCTTCTGTAGGGATGTAGGTGCTCCTTCTGTACGGATGTAGGTGCTCCTTCTGTAGGGATGTAGGTGCTCCTTCTGTAGGGATGTAGGTGCTCCTTCTGTACGGATGTAGGTGCTCCTTCTGTAGGGATGTAGGTGCTCCTTCTGTAGGGGTGTAGGTGCTCCTTCTGTACGGATGTAGGTGCTCCTTCTGTAGGGATGTAGGTGCTCCTTCTGTAGGGGTGTAGGTGCTCCTTCTGTACGGATGTAGGTGCTCCTTCTGTACGGATGTAGGTGCTCCTTCTGTACGGATGTAGGTGCTCCTTCTGTACGGATGTAGGTGCTCCTTCTGTAGGGATGTAGGTGCTCCTTCTGTAGGGGTGTAGGTGCTCCTTCTGTACGGATGTAGGTGCTCCTTCTGTACGGATGTAGGTGCTCCTTCTGTACGGATGTAGGTGCTCCTTCTGTACGGATGTAGGTGCTCCTTCTGTACGGATGTAGGTGCTCCTTCTGTACGGATGTAGGTGCTCCTTCTGTACGGATGTAGGTGCTCCTTCTGTACGGATGTAGGTGCTCCTGTAGGGATGTAGGTGCTCCTTCTGTACGGATGTAGGTGCTCCTTCTGTACGGATGTAGGTGCTCCTTCTGTAGGGATGTAGGTGCTCCTTCTGTACGGATGTAGGTGCTCCTTCTGTACGGATGTAGGTGCTCCTTCTGTACGGATGTAGGTGCTCCTTCTGTACGGATGTAGGTGCTCCTTCTGTACGGATGTAGGTGCTCCTTCTGTACGGATGTAGGTGCTCCTTCTGTACGGATGTAGGTGCTCCTGTAGGGATGTAGGTGCTCCTTCTGTAGGGGTGTAGGTGCTCCTTCTGTACGGATGTAGGTGCTCCTTCTGTAGGGGTGTAGGTGCTCCTTCTATACAGATGTAGGTGCTCCTTCTGTACGGATGTAGGTGCTCCTTCTGTACGGATGTAGGTGCTCCTTCTGTACGGATGTAGGTGCTCCTTCTGTAGGGGTGTAGGTGCTCCTTCTGTACGGATGTAGGTGCTCCTTCTGTACGGATGTAGGTGCTCCTTCTGTAGGGATGTAGGTGCTCCTTCTGTACGGATGTAGGTGCTCCTTCTGTAGGGATGTAGGTGCTCCTTCTGTAGGGATGTAGGTGCTCCTTCTGTACGGATGTAGGTGCTCCTTCTGTACGGATGTAGGTGCTCCTTCTGTAGGGGTGTAGGTGCTCCTTCTGTACGGATGTAGGTGCTCCTTCTGTAGGGATGTAGGTGCTCCTTCTGTAGGGATGGAGGTGCTCCTTCTGTAGGGATGTAGGTGCTCCTTCTGTACGGATGTAGGTGCTCCTTCTGTAGGGATGTAGGTGCTCCTTCTGTACGGATGGAGGTGCTCCTTCTGTACGGATGTAGGTGCTCCTTCTGTAGGGATGGAGGTGCTCCTTCTGTAGGGATGGAGGTGCTCCTTCTGTAGGGATGTAGGTGCTCCTTCTGTACGGATGTAGGTGCTCCTTCTGTACGGATGTAGGTGCTCCTTCTGTATGGATGTAGGTGCTCCTTCTGTACGGATGTAGGTGCTCCTTCTGTAGGGATGTAGGTGCTCCTTCTGTAGGGATGGAGGTGCTCCTTCTGTACGGATGTAGGTGCTCCTTCTGTAGGGATGTAGGTGCTCCTTCTGTACGGATGTAGGTGCTCCTTCTGTAGGGATGTAGGTGCTCCTTCTGTAGGGATGTAGGTGCTCCTTCTGTAGGGTTGTAGGTGCTCCTTCTGTAGGGATGTAGGTGCTCCTTCTGTACGGATGTAGGTGCTCCTTCTGTAGGGGTGTAGGTGCTCCTTCTGTACGGATGTAGGTGCTCCTTCTGTAGGGATGTAGGTGCTCCTTCTGTAGGGATGTAGGTGCTCCTTCTGTACGGATGTAGGTGCTCCTTCTGTAGGGGTGTAGGTGCTCCTTCTGTACGGATGTAGGTGCTCCTTCTGTAGGGATGTAGGTGCTCCTTCTGTACGGATGTAGGTGCTCCTTCTGTACGGATGTAGGTGCTCCTTCTGTACGGATGTAGGTGCTCCTTCTGTAGGGATGTAGGTGCTCCTTCTGTAGGGATGTAGGTGCTCCTTCTGTAGGGATGTAGGTGCTCCTTCTGTAGGGGTGTAGGTGCTCCTTCTGTACGGATGTAGGTGCTCCTTCTGTACGGATGTAGGTGCTCCTTCTGTACGGATGTAGGTGCTCCTTCTGTACGGATGTAGGTGCTCCTTCTATACAGATGTAGGTGCTCCTTCTATACAGATGTAGGTGCTCCTTCTGTACGGATGTAGGTGCTCCTGTAGGGATGTAGGTGCTCCTTCTGTAGGGATGTAGGTGCTCCTTCTGTACGGATGTAGGTGCTCCTTCTGTACGGATGTAGGTGCTCCTTCTGTAGGGATGTAGGTGCTCCTTCTGTAGGGGTGTAGGTGCTCCTTCTATACAGATGTAGGTGCTCCTTCTGTACGGATGTAGGTGCTCCTTCTGTATGGATGTAGGTGCTCCTTCTGTAGGGATGTAGGTGCTCCTTCTGTAGGGGTGTAGGTGCTCCTTCTGTAGGGGTGTAGGTGCTCCTTCTGTACGGATGTAGGTGCTCCTTCTATACAGATGTAGGTGCTCCTTCTGTACGGATGTAGGTGCTCCTTCTATACAGATGTAGGTGCTCCTTCTGTACGGATGTAGGTGCTCCTGTAGGGATGTAGGTGCTCCTTCTGTAGGGGTGTAGGTGCTCCTTCTATACAGATGTAGGTGCTCCTTCTGTACGGATGTAGGTGCTCCTTCTGTACGGATGTAGGTGCTCCTTCTGTAGGGATGTAGGTGCTCCTTCTGTAGGGATGTAGGTGCTCCTTCTGTACGGATGTAGGTGCTCCTTCTGTACGGATGTAGGTGCTCCTTCTGTAGGGATGTAGGTGCTCCTTCTGTACGGATGTAGGTGCTCCTTCTGTACGGATGTAGGTGCTCCTTCTGTACGGATGTAGGTGCTCCTTCTGTACGGATGTAGGTGCTCCTTCTGTAGGGATGTAGGTGCTCCTTCTGTACGGATGTAGGTGCTCCTTCTGTAGGGATGTAGGTGCTCCTTCTGTACGGATGTAGGTGCTCCTTCTGTAGGGATGTAGGTGCTCCTTCTGTACGGATGTAGGTGCTCCTTCTGTAGGGATGTAGGTGCTCCTTCTGTACGGATGTAGGTGCTCCTTCTGTACGGATGTAGGTGCTCCTTCTGTACGGATGTAGGTGCTCCTTCTGTAGGGATGTAGGTGCTCCTTCTGTACGGATGTAGGTGCTCCTTCTGTACGGATGTAGGTGCTCCTTCTGTAGGGATGTAGGTGCTCCTTCTGTACGGATGTAGGTGCTCCTTCTGTAGGGATGTAGGTGCTCCTTCTGTAGGGATGTAGGTGCTCCTTCTGTACGGATGTAGGTGCTCCTTCTGTACGGATGTAGGTGCTCCTTCTGTACGGATGTAGGTGCTCCTTCTGTACGGATGTAGGTGCTCCTTCTGTAGGGATGTAGGTGCTCCTTCTGTACGGATGTAGGTGCTCCTTCTGTAGGGATGTAGGTGCTCCTTCTGTACGGATGTAGGTGCTCCTTCTGTACGGATGTAGGTGCTCCTTCTGTACGGATGTAGGTGCTCCTTCTGTAGGGATGTAGGTGCTCCTTCTGTACGGATGTAGGTGCTCCTTCTGTAGGGATGTAGGTGCTCCTTCTGTACGGATGTAGGTGCTCCTTCTGTAGGGATGTAGGTGCTCCTTCTGTAGGGATGTAGGTGCTCCTTCTGTACGGATGTAGGTGCTCCTTCTGTACGGATGTAGGTGCTCCTTCTGTACGGATGTAGGTGCTCCTTCTGTAGGGATGTAGGTGCTCCTTCTGTAGGGATGTAGGTGCTCCTTCTGTAGGGATGTAGGTGCTCCTTCTGTACGGATGTAGGTGCTCCTTCTGTAGGGATGTAGGTGCTCCTTCTGTAGGGATGTAGGTGCTCCTTCTGTACGGATGTAGGTGCTCCTTCTGTAGGGATGTAGGTGCTCCTTCTGTACGGATGTAGGTGCTCCTTCTGTACGGATGTAGGTGCTCCTTCTGTACGGATGTAGGTGCTCCTTCTGTACGGATGTAGGTGCTCCTTCTGTAGGGATGTAGGTGCTCCTTCTGTAGGGATGTAGGTGCTCCTTCTGTAGGGATGTAGGTGCTCCTTCTGTACGGATGTAGGTGCTCCTTCTGTAGGGATGTAGGTGCTCCTTCTGTACGGATGTAGGTGCTCCTTCTGTACGGATGTAGGTGCTCCTTCTGTAGGGATGTAGGTGCTCCTTCTGTAGGGATGTAGGTGCTCCTTCTGTACGGATGTAGGTGCTCCTTCTGTAGGGATGTAGGTGCTCCTTCTGTAGGGATGTAGGTGCTCCTTCTGTACGGATGTAGGTGCTCCTTCTGTACGGATGTAGGTGCTCCTTCTGTACGGATGTAGGTGCTCCTTCTGTAGGGATGTAGGTGCTCCTTCTGTACGGATGTAGGTGCTCCTTCTGTACGGATGTAGGTGCTCCTTCTGTAGGGATGTAGGTGCTCCTTCTGTAGGGATGTAGGTGCTCCTTCTGTAGGGATGTAGGTGCTCCTTCTGTACGGATGTAGGTGCTCCTTCTGTAGGGATGTAGGTGCTCCTTCTGTACGGATGTAGGTGCTCCTTCTGTACGGATGTAGGTGCTCCTTCTGTACGGATGTAGGTGCTCCTTCTGTACGGATGTAGGTGCTCCTTCTGTAGGGATGTAGGTGCTCCTTCTGTACGGATGTAGGTGCTCCTTCTGTAGGGATGTAGGTGCTCCTTCTGTACGGATGTAGGTGCTCCTTCTGTACGGATGTAGGTGCTCCTTCTGTACGGATGTAGGTGCTCCTTCTGTACGGATGTAGGTGCTCCTTCTGTAGGGATGTAGGTGCTCCTTCTGTAGGGATGTAGGTGCTCCTTCTGTAGGGATGTAGGTGCTCCTTCTGTACGGATGTAGGTGCTCCTTCTGTACGGATGTAGGTGCTCCTTCTGTACGGATGTAGGTGCTCCTTCTGTACGGATGTAGGTGCTCCTTCTGTACGGATGTAGGTGCTCCTTCTGTACGGATGTAGGTGCTCCTTCTGTACGGATGTAGGTGCTCCTTCTGTAGGGATGTAGGTGCTCCTTCTGTACGGATGTAGGTGCTCCTTCTGTACGGATGTAGGTGCTCCTTCTGTAGGGATGTAGGTGCTCCTTCTGTACGGATGTAGGTGCTCCTTCTGTACGGATGTAGGTGCTCCTTCTGTACGGATGTAGGTGCTCCTTCTGTACGGATGTAGGTGCTCCTTCTGTACGGATGTAGGTGCTCCTTCTGTACGGATGTAGGTGCTCCTTCTGTAGGGATGTAGGTGCTCCTTCTGTACGGATGTAGGTGCTCCTTCTGTACGGATGTAGGTGCTCCTTCTGTACGGATGTAGGTGCTCCTTCTGTACGGATGTAGGTGCTCCTTCTGTACGGATGTAGGTGCTCCTTCTGTAGGGATGTAGGTGCTCCTTCTGTAGGGATGTAGGTGCTCCTTCTGTACGGATGTAGGTGCTCCTTCTGTA
>JAWQFJ010000845.1:543702-576202 GCA_034096865.1 Theodoxus fluviatilis | reverse complement strand
CTTCGCCACAGCAGCTAGGACAGGTGCGGCTCCTCGGATGTGCAGTCTTCCTGTGCAATGGAGCAGCGACAACCCGCCATCACCACGACAGCAGCCCTGGCGGTCCACGCAAAGTATCCCTGGCACATCGTGACATCTTCTCATTTCGCGGACCATTATTGATAAGACTCGCTTTCCACAATACACTCCAAAACTTTCCTCAAGTCTTGATGATACTGTTTCCCCCATCCCACCTACCCCTACCCCGTCCCCACCCTTCCCTTTTTGTATTCATTACTTAGCACGGATCCCATTTCCAAATTGTAATGGGGCGGTAGCCTAAACAATTAACTTTTCCGTCAGTCAGTCGGTCTAGTCAATATCTCTTTCACCTCTATCCTGGACGTTGACTGATATGGACGTGTTTTGGTGTGCTCGTCAACTTGTTAGGCAGTGTACCGATGAAGTGCAGCGTTGACTTTGTTGTTCCCAGGGCGAATAACATGGGACTCGGATCAAATAGACGTTGTGATTGTGTACTCCGATGTGTTTTCTTGCGTATTTTCTTAGTTTCGTTTTCCCCTTCCAGATTTTAGATTATTGCATTGTACTTGAGCTGTGTTTGCTCTTATCTCACCATGGGGGTGGATTTTGAGAGGTTCAGGCTTCGCATTGGTTTGGATGCTGCACGTTTCACGAGAAACGCGTGCAGAAGCCGCATCATTCGTAAATCCGCAACGGTCCTAAAACACTGTCCATCCATCCATCCATCAGGAGTATTCACTGTTGATTTCCATGAATTTCCTCCTTGTTGTGAACTTGTGGCAAATTTCAGGCATTGCTGAAGTGTCCAATCAATATGTCCTATCCTGGTTTTCTTTCTGCCAATGTGCATTTGACATCTGTCCTCTCTGACCACACCACTAGGCCCTCTAGTCCACACCAACACTGCCGATGTCGCGGCTGCTGACTGACAGTCATGGCAAGCACTCCAGCAATCACCCACCTGATAAGCGGCAGAAACTAATCATCTCCAATCACTGACAGTCATGGCAAGCACTCCAGCAATCACCCACCTGATAAGCGGCAGAAACTAATCATCTCCCATTACTGACAGGATGCTTGACCTGACTTGCAAGGCCCAGACAAGATAACATTTCACTCTAGCTGGGGTGAATCCGCAGTGCAAGTGTGTATCAAAGAGGCTTTACAGAGTGGCTGTTTGGCAACATCAGCTGTGATCACTGTGACCCACTTCCGGTGCCCCCACTGCTTTGGACTCTGCGCCTCCAGACTGCATTTGTGGAACCACCTCTGAGTCCATCAATGAATTTGCAGCAATGAAAAAAAAAAGCGGACTCTAAGGACAACCACCATTTTGGTAACTGCCTGAATCAATTTATAGTGAACAATCAGAAGGACAAGATCAACTGTTCCCTTCTACAAGGACAAGGGGGCCATTTAAATCTATCACAGGAGTTTAAGGAAGCCACACAGCAAGCCAAAGGTCATGAGTAGAGAAATTTTGAAATCCTGTCAAGCTTACTATTGACTACAGACTCATACAGCCCCATGAAGTCCATCCCTTGTGCTAGACACCAGTGTATGCAAAGGCCTCTCCAAGGCTCGGATCACTGTCCAACTACTGGTTGCTGCAAAGGCATGGAAGGACTGTTGGCGTCACACCTGAGGGTGGTATGAGACCACTATTGAAATACTTGGCTTCCAACTCCTCCTCACATGAGTCCTTCCACCTCTAGTGCCCTCTCAGTGAAGCCAAGGAGGACAGCACAGTGGCTCCTGTAGTGCACTTGACCAAAATTCTGCATTTGGCTTAAACTCAGGTAAGGTACTACCATGGTGATCTGATGTTTGTCATAAAACAGCCAGTAAATTAACACAAAATATACTGCCATGAAACAAGCATCACAATTCACATTCATCCTTTTGTTTCTTTAATTTCTGTTGCTTCCCTATCTTCATGACAAGAAAGGTATAGATCACCCCGGCCCATGACTGGCTTCTGTGCAGCAGTTGCTACTAGTCAAAGAGTAATAATGTAAGATCTGTATTGCTGATATCTTCCATTGCAATGCCAGACCAGGGTTTGCCAAACCCTTTTTCCCATCACTCAATGCAAGTAACTCTTCTGTCAGGAAAGTGGCTTGCCCAAGGGAAAGATTAAAATGTTAAAAGAATAGTGCTTATTAACTCTTAACTTCCTATAAAGTATCCTAGATTACAGCTCTTCAACTCCCATAAGATTTTGGACCTTCTATTTTTATAACAAAGTTGTGTTGTCTCGTGTAGTATGGGACAATGTGTGTGTGTTGTGGAACAGTGTGGAATAGCATGTTTAGAGTTTAAAAATCCTATTGCCTGCATTGGTATTCTGACAAAGGCAGCTGGAGTGGACTTTCCCAAGTATTGTTTGGATTGGACAAAGAAACAATTACTGTGCAGTGGAATGAGGTGGATTTGACATTGCTGTTATTCCATTGTGATTTTTTGTGAACTCATTATGTGTTTACTTCAAGCATGCATACAGTGATGCTTCAGCCGCACCATTTTTCATCATTATGTTGAGATGAACATGTTTTTTTATATCTTATTGTTACTTTTGCTACAATTTTGCATGGTACTTGTTGCGGAGTTCGTTCTTACGTGGAAAAGTCAAAACCCAGGTTGTACTTGACCAGGGGGAAGCATATAAAAAATGTTAAACCTACAGACTACAAATATTTTGAGATTGTCACTGGTCAAGAAAACCACAAATCCAAATCATTATCTATCAAACCAGCCCTGCAGACATCACTGCAGGTGGAAAAAAACCGGTCCTCAGGTCTGCCCTTAAGCAGCACCTTGATCTGACTTTGGTTCGATCAGTCAGACTCGTGACTTCAACAACAGAAGTACTGGCAATGCCAGGTAGTTCAGTGAATCCAGAATGCGCCATTACAACGATTGACCAGTGCTTTGTTTGATGAGTGTAATCTCTGTCTTTATGACTTTGTTCTGTGTGTGCTGTGTCTGCAACTGTTTCAAAGAACACCCTTTCCAAAATGTATAAACACTGGAGATGACATATGACATGAGCAAGTGTGTTGGCAAAAGTATGAGGACTGAACCTCTATTCTTCCCTCCAGATTGATTTGAACTGCAACAGATTCTGCTGAGAACAAAGATAGCATTCCTGTATTGGTCAACTAAGCAATATCCATTCTTGTTTGGGCCAAAAAACACAACTTTCATAATTAACTGTCTAGTGAAGCCATGTCAACTCTATCCTTACCTGGACTGGCTATACAACTGCTGCTCCAATAACTCCTCCCCCTCTCAGGCCAATGCAGGTAGGTCAGGGAGCAATGTTTGGGGCAATCCACTGTGCCAGTTCTGCTACAACTAGTTGGAGGCAATCCACTGTGCCAGTACTGATACAACTAGTTGGGGGCAATCCACTGTGCCAGTTCTGCTACAACTAGTTGGGGGCAATCCACTGTGCCAGTACTGCTACAACTAGTTGGGGGCAATCCACTGTGTCAGTACTGCTACAACTAGTTGGGGGCAAACCACTGTGCCAGTACTGATACAACTAGTTGGGGCCAATCCACTGTGCCAGTACTGCTACAACTAGTTGGGGGCAATCCACTGTGCCAGTACTGCTACAACTAGTTGGGGGCAATCCACTGTGCCAGTTCTGCTACAACTAGTTGGGGGCAATCCACTGTGACAGTACTGCTACAACGTGTTTGGGGCAATCCACTGTGCCAGTTCTGCTACAACTAGTTGGGGGCAATCCACTGTGCCAGTACTGCTACAACTAGTTGGGGGCAATCCACTGTGCCAGTTCTGCTACAACTAGTTGGGGGCAATCCACTGTGCCAGCACTGCTACAACTAGTTGGGGGCAATCCACTGTGTCAGGACTGCTACAACTAGTTGGGGGCAATCCACTGTGTCAGGACTGCTACAACTAGTTGGGGGCAATCCACTGTGCCAGTACTGATACAACTAGTTGGGGGCAATCCACTGTGCCAGTACTGCTACAACTAGTTGGGGGCAATCCACTGTGCCAGTTCTGCTACAACTAGTTGGGGGCAATCCACTGTGCCAGTTCTGCTACAACTAGTTGGGGGCAATCCACTGTGCCAGTTCTGCTACAACTAGTTGGGGGCAATCCACTGTGCCAGTTCTGCTACAACTAGTTGGGGGCAATCCACTGTGTCAGTACTGCTACAACTAGTTGGGGGCAAACCACTGTGCCAGTACTGATACAACTAGTTGGGGGCAATCCACTGTGCCAGTTCTGCTACAACTAGTTGGGGGCAATCCACTGTGCCAGTTCTGCTACAACTAGTTGGGGGCAATCCACTGTGTCAGTACTGCTACAACTAGTTGGGGGCAAACCACTGTGCCAGTACTGATACAACTAGTTGGGGGCAAACCACTGTGCCAGTACTGATACAACTAGTTGGGGGCAATCCACTGTGTCAGTACTGCTACAACTAGTTGGGGGCAAACCACTGTGCCAGTACTGATACAACTAGTTGGGGGCAATCCACTGTGCCAGTACTGCTACAACTAGTTGGGGGCAATCCACTGTGACAGTACTGCTACAACTAGTTGGGGGCAATCCACTGTGCCAGTACTGCTACAACTAGATGGGGGCAATCCACTGTGCCAGTTCTGCTACAACTAGTTGGGGGCAATCCACTGTGCCAGGACTGCTACAACTAGTTGAGGGCAATCCACTGTGCCAGTACTGATACAACTAGTTGGGGGCAATCCACTGTGCCAGTACTGATACAACTAGTTGGGACAATCCACTGTGCCAGGACTGCTACAACTAGTTGGGGGCAATCCACTGTGCCAGTTCTGCTACAACTAGTTGGGGGCAATCCACTGTGCCAGTACTGCTACAACTAGTTGGGGCCAATCCACTGTGCTAGTACTGCTACAACTAGTTGGGGGCAATCCACTGTGCCAGTACTGATATAACTAGTTGGGGGCAATCCACTGTGTCAGTACTGCTACAACTAGTTGGGGGCAATCCACTGTGCCAGTTCTGCTACAACTAGTTGGGGGCAATCCACTGTGCCAGTTCTGCTACAACTAGTTGGGGGCAATCCACTGTGTCAGTACTGCTACAACTAGTTGGGGGCAAACCACTGTGCCAGTACTGATACAACTAGTTGGGGGCAATCCACTGTGCCAGTTCTGCTACAACTAGTTGGGGGCAATCCACTGTGCCAGTTCTGCTACAACTAGTTGGGGGCAATCCACTGTGTCAGTACTGCTACAACTAGTTGGGGGCAAACCACTGTGCCAGTACTGATACAACTAGTTGGGGGCAAACCACTGTGCCAGTACTGATACAACTAGTTGGGGGCAATCCACTGTGTCAGTACTGCTACAACTAGTTGGGGGCAAACCACTGTGCCAGTACTGATACAACTAGTTGGGGGCAATCCACTGTGCCAGTACTGCTACAACTAGTTGGGGGCAATCCACTGTGACAGTACTGCTACAACTAGTTGGGGGCAATCCACTGTGCCAGTACTGCTACAACTAGATGGGGGCAATCCACTGTGCCAGTTCTGCTACAACTAGTTGGGGGCAATCCACTGTGCCAGGACTGCTACAACTAGTTGAGGGCAATCCACTGTGCCAGTACTGCTACAACTAGTTGGAGGCAATCCACTGTGCCAGTACTGATACAACTAGTTGGGGGCAATCCACTGTGCCAGTACTGATACAACTAGTTGGGACAATCCACTGTGCCAGGACTGCTACAACTAGTTGGGGGCAATCCACTGTGCCAGTTCTGCTACAACTAGTTGGGGGCAATCCACTGTGCCAGTACTGCTACAACTAGTTGGGGCCAATCCACTGTGCTAGTACTGCTACAACTAGTTGGGGGCAATCCACTGTGCCAGTACTGATACAACTAGTTGGGGGCAATCCACTGTGCCAGTACTGCTACAACTAGTTGGGGGCAATCCACTGTGCCAGTACTGCTACAACTAGTTGGGGGCAATCCACTGTGCCAGTACTGATACAACTAGTTGGGGCAATCCACTGTGCCAGTTCTGCTACAACTTGTTTGGGGCAATCCACTGTGCCAGTTCTGCTACAACTAGTTGGGGCAATCCACTGTGCCAGTTCTGCTACAACTAGTTCGGGGCAATCCACTGTGACAATACTGATACAACTTGTTTGGGGCAATCCACTGTGCCTGTACTGTTACAACTTGTTGGGGGCAATCCACTGTGACAGTACTGATACAACTAGTTGGGGGCAATCCACTATGCCAGTACTGATACAACTAGTTTGGGGCAACCCACTGTGCCAGTACTGATACAACTAGTTGGGGGCAATCCACTGCGAAGACATCAAGCAGTTACTGGATGAGAAACACCACCTCCACCAAGCTTGCCTCAATTACCCCAAGTCCACGGCAAGGAGAGATGCGTTCTACAACATACGCAGAACTGTACAGCAAAAGCTCCGTCAGATGCAGGACAATTGGCTCAGCAACAAAGCCGACGAGATCCAAGGATATGCAGACAGGCATGACTATAAGAACTTCTACAACGCCTTAAAAGAAGTGTATGGCCCCACGTCCTCAGGATCAAACCCCCTCCTCAGCGCAGACGGTAACATACTCATCACAGACAAAGAGAAGATCTTGAAGAGGTGGGCCGAACATTTCGACAACATCCTAAATCGCCCTTCGACAATCAACGAAGAAGCCATCAATCGTCTCCCACAAGTGCCCACCAACGAAGCACTGGATGACCCCCCATCCTTGCTTGAGACCCAGAAAGCAATTTGTCTTCTCTCCAGTGGCAAAGCACCTGGTTCAGATGCCATACCAGCTGAGGTCTACAAGGAGGGGGGAACAGCCCTGACTGAAAGGCTCCACCAGCTGTTTCTCTTGACGTGGGAGCAAGAGACGATTCCGCAGGATTTCAAAGATGCCTCCATTATACATCTCTATAAGCGAAAAGGAAATAGACAGGCTTGTGACAACCATAGAGGCATATCACTGCTTTCTATCGCAGGAAAGATCCTTGCCAGAATCCTGCTCAACCGCCTCACAGCCCACCTTGACCAAGGACTCCTGCCTGAAAGTCAGTGTGGATTCCGAAAAGAACGAGGAACCATCGACATGGTGTTCGCTGCCAGGCAGCTGCAAGAGAAATGTCAGGAGCAGAACTCCGACTTGTTCTCCACCTATGTTGACCTGACCAAGGCGTTTGACACCGTTAGTAGAGAGGGCCTGTGGAAGATCATGGCCAAGTACGGTTGCCCAAGGAAATTCATCGTCTTGGTGCAACAATTCCACGAGGGCATGCAGGCCAGAGTCCAGGACAGCGGAGAGTCATCTGACCCTTTCCCAGTCACAAACGGGGTCAAGCAGGGCTGCGTCCTGGCACCAACACTGTTTAGCCTAATGTTTTCCGCCATGCTGTCAGAGGCCTTCAGAGACGAGGACGTTGGTGTCAACCTGAGGTACCGCACAGACGGCAAACTGTTCAACCTGCGGAGGCTCCAGGCAAAAAACAAGGTTATGACAGACATCATCAGGGATCTGCTGTTTGCCGATGACTGTGCCCTCAACGCTGTCTCAGAAGCCGACATGCAACGAAACGTTAATCTGTTCTCCAGCGCCTGCACAAACTTTGGTCTGACGATCAGTACAAAGAAGACTGAAGTCCTCCATCAGCCCGCGCCTGGAAAGCCCTACGTTGAGCCCAACATCACTGTCAACGGCCAGAGACTAAACACAGTGAACCGTTTCACATACCTAGGCAGCACACTGTCTCAGAATGCTACCATCGATGACGAAGTAAACATTAGAATTGCCAGAGCCAGCTCCACTTTTGGCAGGTTATATCCAAATGTCTGGAACAGAAGAGGCATTACCACTCAGACCAAGCTGAAAGTATACAGGGCAGTGGTGCTCCCCACACTGCTATATGCATGTGAAACGTGGACTGTCTATCAACGCCATGCTAGAAAACTGAACCACTTTCACACAACAAGCCTCAGGAAGATCCTCGGCATAAAATGGCAGGACAAAATTCCAGACACAGTGGTACTGACCAAAGCAGGTCTCCCCAGCATCTTCACCCTCCTGATGCAGTCACAGCTTCGCTGGGCAGGACACGTAGTCCGGATGCCAGACGAGAGACTGCCAAAGAGACTCTTCTATGGCGAGCTCCAGCATGGCCAGCGGTCCCACGGTGGGCAAAAGAAGCGCTTCAAAGACACCCTGAAAGCTTCACTAAAAGCTTTTGCCATCAATCCAGACACGTGGGAACGGGCTGCAATGGACCGATCCACCTGGCGCTCTTCCATCCACAAAGGTGCCAAGACATGCGAGGCAAACAGGATCACTGCCGCAGAAAAGAAGAGGCAAGCCCGCAAGGCCCATGCTGTCAACCCCCCTGGAGACGTCCCACTTGTCCCATGTCCCTTCTGTTCCCGAACCTTCCGTGCCAGGATCGGCCTCGTTAGCCATCTGCGCACACACAGACAGAACCAGTCCCAGCAACCCCCCGGATGACTAGAGTGGTCCTCGTCGACTCGACGGACGAACAACACTGATACAACTAGTTGGGGGCAATCCACTGTGCCAGTTCTGCTACAACTAGTTGGGGGCAATCCACTGTGCCAGTACTGCTACAACTAGTTGGGGGCAATCCACTGTGCCAGTACTGCTACAACTAGTTGGGGGCAATCCACTGTGCCAGTACTGCTACAACTAGTTCGGGGCAATCCACTGTGACAGTTCTGCTACAACTTGTTTGGGGCAATCCACTGTGCCAGTTCTGCTACAACTAGTTGGGAGCAATCCACTGTGCCAGTACTGATACAACTAATTGGGAGCAACCCAGTGTGCCAGTACTGCTACAACTAGTTGGGGGCAATCCACTGTGCCAGTACTGCTACAACTAGTTGGGGGCAATCCACTGTGCCAGTGCTGCTACAACTAGTTGGGGGCAATCCACTGTGACAGTACTGATACAATTTGTTGGGGCAATCCACTGTGCCAGTTCTGCTACAACTAGTTGGGGGCAATCCACTGTGACAGTACTGATACAACTAGTTGGGAGCAATCCACTGTGCCAGTACTGCTACAACTAGTTGGGGGCAATCCACTGTGCCAGCACTGCTACAACTAGTTGGGGGCAAACCACTGTGACAGTACTGCTACAACTTGTTTGGGGCAATCCACTGTGACAGTACTGCTACAACTTGTTTGGGGCAATCCACTGTGCCAGTTCTGCTACAACTTGTTTGGAGCAATCCAATGTGCCAGTTCTGCTACAACTAGTTGGGAGCAATCCACTGTGCCAGTACTGATACAACTAGTTGGGGCAATCCACTGTGCCAGTACTGATACAACTAGTTGGGGGCAATCCACTGTGCCAGTACTGCTACAACTAGTTGGGGCATTCCACTGTGACAGTACTGATACAATTTGTTGGGGGCAAACCACTGTGCCAGGACTGCTACAACTAGTTGGGGGCAAACCACTGTGGCAGTTCTTCTACAACTAGTTGGGGGCAATCTACTGTGCCATCTCTGCACTCTCTTTTTTGTGTCCCATTGACATTCATAAAATGTGAGGTTTACATTTTTTGTTCTAAACATATGGTCATACACTGTCACTGGCTGCATGTGTACGCAGTTTTTACATGAGAATGCAAGTAATAGCTAACTAAATGGACCTTGAAGTGTTCATGTTTTTGTTTCCTTTTATGGTTTTGAAATGCAAGTATCATGAATGCAATTAACATTTACTGTGATTTAAACAATTTTGTCATTTCTTTGATGAAGATTGTTTCAAACTCCGTCTACAACCTCTGCTGGATTACTGAAAATAGCTGCTGTGTCACACATGAGAATCTAGCCTGATACTAGTGACAGGACAAGTCAGATATTTCCACTGGAACCATGGGAACACTACAGCATCCATATACTGGGTTCTTGGAATTACATTCAGCCCAATGAATTCAAAGATGATCAGCATGAACCATGGGCAAATGCACCACTGTAATGGAGGACCTTGTAACTGACAGTGTTTGAAGGAGAGATGGTACAGACTGAGCCATCCCACCCATTCTCACTGTTCCAGATATCTACCATCTGGCAGGCATCTGCAGTCACACAAAGCCAAACAAAGTGATTCAAAATATCTTTCATTTCACAGCCATGTCTGTTCTGAATAGCTGCAGTCAGTGATACATCTGCATGGTCTGTTGTGTTGATTGTTCAGTTGGGGTGAGAGGTGGGGCTGTGTGAGAGATGAAAGAAGGAAGGATGGGCAAGGAAATAAAGAGTGAGTTGGGGTGGGTGGGTGGGTGGGACAGAAAAAGTTATGCATGTTAAGATATCATACTAATACATAGTTTCCAAGTCAGCGTTTGTCCAGATTTGTAAAACTGTCCATCATATTTAATTCTTTGTGTGTGCATCAGGGCATTGTCTCCTTTCATAAGCCGGGCAAAGTAGGGCAAATTCTCCTTAAAAAGCTGAAGATTATGACACCAACAGCTACCAACTCACTAACAAAAACTCACAGCACTGCTGCGGTCCAGAATATTGGAGAGGCGGTTGAGCACACTAGACAGCGTGCGTTTGGGCATGCGTCGCCTGGACATGGAGTGGGGCACTGCTTCCACCCCACTCTGGCTGCTGCCATCACTGTCTTCCGCGTCACGCTCTGTAACACAACAACACAACGTGTAGTCAGCGTTTTGGTCTGTGACAAATCAGTATGGTGTGTAGGGTGCACTTTAGTCTGCTACACAATATCATGGTTAGTAGTGTGTGTTTCTGTTTCAGTAAAACAGAGAGGTTTCATAGCAAAGTGTGTTGTGCATGTTACAATCTATAATGAAGAACCCTATGGATAATGCATGCCATGGTCTGTAAATAGAAATGATGTGTAGTGTATGTTTTGGTCTGCAACACGGCGGCATATGTGGAACTGTTTTACTGAACACTGTGTAGTGTTTGCCTTGTCCCGTGAAACAAGGACATGCATTAACATAAACCCAGCATCTGGATCAGCACAACTGATATGGCTTAAATCCTTCATTCACCTGTAGTTCCACAGAAGTAGTTAATGTGCAACTGACTCCAGAAAATCGGGCCAAATGCCAAACTTGATGAGTCACTGAGTCCACACAGGCGCTCATTTTTGGCTGCCCTGGAGGGTTGCAGAGGGGCCTCTCCCAGTCCGAGAGGAACTTGATGGTGCAGACAGATGGCAGGCACCTCCAGGGGTAGGCCAAGCACAAGGCAGACAGACCTGGGGCACGTTGCTTATGCTAGGATCCTGCAAGGACCTTGCAGGAAACACCAGGGCAGAGCATTTCCCACATCACAGCATCTTGCTCACAAGGGGGTGCTTGCTCACAAGGGGGTGCTTGGTCACAAGGGGGTGCTTGGTCACAAGGGGGTGCTTGGTCACAAGGGGGTGCTTGGTCACAAGGGGGTGCTTGCTCACAAGGGGGTGCTTGCTCACAAGGGGGTGCTTGGTCACAAGGGGGTGCTTGCTCACAAGGGGGTGCTTGGTCACAAGGGGGTGCTTGGTCACAAGGGGGTGCTTGCTCACAAGGGGGTGCTTGCTCACAAGGGGGTGCTTGGTCACAAGGGGGTGCTTGGTCACAAGGGGGTGCTTCGTCACAAGGGGGTGCTTGCTCACAAGGGGGTGCTTGCTCACAAGGGGATGCTTGGTCACAAGGGGATGCTTGGTCACAAGGAGGTTTGCCAGGGAAGCTTGGGAGGTACTTAGCTGCATCTAACCGCAGAGGCCAGTATGACCCTAAATAGCCGTGCCAATTGAGTTGCTGTTCACAGACAGCAGTGCCTGTAATGTGTTTCTTACTGTCCAAGACTGGAAAAGTGTGCATACATGAAAGTATTTGCTGTTTGAGTTTTCAATTGTATATTTGGAGGAGTGTGTGTATAGGCTATTTTTGGACAAACACTGTTGAACCTGATATTTTTTTAATCATTGCAAACATTAAGCATTGTGCACGTCCACTCTGTGAATTACGTCCCTTGAATTGATCCATAATGAATCGAGGCACAACATTTCCCACAAACATTGTCTACAATCGAACCCGTGTTGCTTTCTTTTCTTTGAACATGCTCCCATGCCATTTGAGATGTCACCATGATATGCTTTCTCAAGTGAAAAACTGCTGTGATGTCTGTATCATCAGTATTTTCACCGACTCTTGCGCCAGGGAGAAGCCAAGTTCTCTTGGACTTTCACCTTGGCCTGGTTCACAAGGAGTTATCTGCCAACTAGGTAGGCCAAGCAACGCACCCCTGTATCAACTTTCACATGCAAATACTGTGTCTTGCACTGCCCCTCCTGCATTTGGTCTCCAGGCACCGCCAATGCCTCTATGGGACAGGACTGGCACGTAGCAACACGAATCCATGGTCCTCTAAGAACTGGTGGACACCTATCCATAAAAGACATTTATTTCATCTTATTAATTCACTATATTTCATCCCAACTTGGCTGTCATCAGGAAGGACAAAAAGCCCTCATTTGGCAGATTGGCCAGAGTGGTACAAGAAGCTGGAGCACACATTAAGTTGAGCAATGAACATTTCATGTATTCATAAACTGTCTACCTATCAGGAAATGTATGTGACATTACTATCCTTGCAAAATGTTTATCAGCACTGAGGACAGGAATGGCTGGAGTGAAAGTCAAACACAGGAAGACCGGTGGAACAGGAAGCACGCGAGGTCCCTACATGTCAAGTACAGGTCTGGGTGTCATGCAGGTGTCTGAAACAAAACAACTCCCATAAGCCTGCAGCATGGGGCTTGGGAAAATAACACTGCGTTCCTCTTTGTCACTGTCAGAGTCCTCCACTAGGATCTCCAGTGGACAGGTTTTCTCTCTGCAGCTCACACAATGAGAGGTCCTAAATGACCACCAACCTGGCGTGTTTTCCCTGCTGCTGCTGCCCTGGGAGGGCAAGTCTGGCTGGGGGGTGAGAGATCGGGGGGCAGACTGGCCACCCTGAGAGGGAAAAGGGGCACCCACTGTCCCTGGCAGGGCCAGCCCCCTCTCCACTGATGTTTCCCTGGATGAGCCCTGGCTGCCAGCAGCTGAGGAGCTGCCTGAGCCCTCAGTGGAGTCACCTGTAGGAGTGGGGACAGTGGTTTGAGTGATGAGGCAATGACCATCTATCAGGAAGTAAAAAGGTCATTAGAGTCAAGCTGGTTAGTAAATGAGATGAAAAATAGAATATCTTATCAGAAAGAAATATGTAGAAAGGATGAGAGAGAGGGTGAAGGTGGGGATTAAAAAGAGTGCATCAGCTTTCTGCAAAAGAAGCAGAGATTTAATACGTGCAGAATGTTTACTGTTTGTTTACTGTTCAATGCTTGAGAAGGATCAGATTACAGCAGTACAGTTTAAATCCTGCTTACTGTTGCATGGGTGCATTTTCAGAGACTTTAATCACAACAATAATTGGCATTCATGTGAAACTAAAAACAAATCTTGAAGATTCTGCTATAAATAGCATAACTGGCATTATAACTTTTTCTGCTATCAGACATCAAGAAAGTGCCCTAGTACAATGCATGAATCTTCTCGCACTAGAACTAGAAGCTTCATGTATTATCAAGACTACCAATACTCCTACAAGTAGTAGTACCACTCGCCCCCAGTGTCACCTAAACCTGATTGTGCATGCTTGCCTCAATGAAGCTGTTCATCTACTGTTAGTCCCAGACAGAAACATGTGTGACCCCTCTCCAACAATTTGACTTAGACTTGGAGCACTTTATGGACATTCTGAGTTATTCATATCATCATACAATTGAGAGAATAAGCTTTCTCGTGGTGCAAATATGATTGAAATCGGTTATGATATGACAAAGATATGCTTGATCTACCTCCAATACTTAAAAAAGAAGCCATTTTGAGAAAAATGGACTTGAAGAATGGAAGAGAAATATTTGTTACTCAGCAACCAGCATTCAAATGCACTGAAATTTCACTGACATCAAATAGCAAATGAAAAAGTCTTATGCAAAGTCAGCAAGCAATTTTTTTTCGATTAGTACTAAATTTAGTAAGTGATCTTTCTTGAGTAGAGGAATACACAAGGGGTTTTTCTGATTTTGTAAGTGTGTGTGTGTGTGTGTGTGTGTGTGTGTGTGTGTGTGTGTGTGTGTGTGTGTGTGTGTGTGTGTGTGTGTGTGTTGTTGTTGTGCTGTTTTTCAGTGACATAACTGAATGTAACTAATTGCTTTTTTTTTAATTAAAAAAATTCCACGGTATGCTATATTATGAATAGATCAAGAAACTCCAATTCATCCAAATGTAAAAGTATTCAGTACCGACCCTAGTTAATAATTTGTGCTCATATCTCTAATGAAGCTGAGCTGCTGTACAACTCATTTTGAGGCAAGGGTTAACACATCTTTTTATTTACTCCTTGAAACAGAGGAACCAGGCCTTTCCTTTTTCCTTTTTCAATCCTTACCCCTAAACGGCTCTTTTAAAATTCTGGCAGAAAGAGTGCAGAGCAACAAGGAAGCCCAAAAGACCATGAGGCTGAATAATTGCATGGTACTGTGTGTTTTTGCACCATTTGGGAAGACAGCAGTCATTTAGAGGGGTTGTCTCCCCTGTGCTCCAGGGTCAGTGACCTAGGAACAAGTGGATCATTGGCCTGACACAGTACACCACTTACCTGGACCAGCTCTGCATGATCCAGGGGCACTGCTCTCTGTGAGGTCAGCTACTTTGCAGTGATGCACCAATGCATCAGTCAACCTCATGTTTCACCTGCAGTACTGACTGAACTAGAGTACTCTGAGCACAAACCTCCACCAAGGAAGTCACAATTTAGCGTTGCTAGTGGTTCATGGATATATGCCTGCAATGCTGCCTGTATAATTTAAGATGTTCTGCTAAACATGTGAAGGTTAGTTTTTAACGCCTTACAGCGTTTGAATAGATAGCTGCTCTTCCATGGCCTGTTTAATTCAGGCAGCATATTTTGCTAGCCAGGCCTGAGGCTATGAAGTTTAGTTCATTATAGTGCCTGCTAGTGGTCTCTGTGTGTGGAATGCATACTTTGGCTTGTGGCCCACAGTAGCATATTATGCTGTGATAAAATCTCTAAGGCTGTAATACCAAAATGAGAAAACAGATAACTTTCCAAATGTTATAGATTGATCCTGAGGTGAAACCCTGATTTTGCACCAAATATATTCAGAGTCCAATGAATTGTAATGCATGCACACACCAACCTACCAAATAACTTAACCTTCTTGTCTGAGGTAATCAACACTCAACCACCCACCATTCTTCTAAACCCCCACTCACTTTTCCCTTTCTTGAGCAAGCGAGTCAGGAAGTTGCCCGAGGGTTTGACATCAGAACTGAGGGGACCAAACTCAGTCAGGGTCTCCCTGCATGGGTCCCAGGGCTGCCGCAGACGATCCGCCATGGCGCCGTGTCCTGGCGGTGTCTGATTTCTCCCTCTGTCTTATAGGCAACAGGTGTTTTCTCTTTCAGTCTTTTGCAATCTGGAGAAACACAGAGGTTTGTTATTAGTGGAAACATAACTTCCTCACAGTGTGATGGGTTGGTGTGGTTTGGAAAATCATGGCATGCTTGCATCTGGGTGGGTTGGTTGGTTGGTTGGTTGATGTTTTACGGCCTATCAGCCTTTGTAGGCTATGTAAGGCCATTAAGCACAGAAATCTTTAGAACAGTTTGGAGTAAACACTACTCAAGTCAGGGTGTCCCTAGTTATTCGCCTCTGTGTGTGTGTGTGTGTGTGTGTGTGTGTGTGTGTGTGTGTGTGTGTCTTGGGAACTGTATTTTTGTATTCATTACAGAAAATACTATATTGGGGTATCATCCTAACCAGAATAGAACTGATTACAAATGACATTAATTGCAAGTGTATAAACTGATGAAGAAGAAAAAAACTTAACCTGTATGACAGTTTATCTGTTCTGCTGAATAGACACACCTCAAATGAATATACCTTGAAACTATTTTACAATTACTCTTAGCCAGACCAGCTAAGAAAACTAGAGCTGAGTGCTTGTGTGTGTGTGCGCGTGGTGTGTGTGTGTGTGTGTATGTGTGTGAGTGTGTGTGTGTGTATGCACGTGCGCGTTTTGATATTTTCTTATCAGTGCTGTTATCTGTGTACTAAGGTGAGAAGAAAAGACTACTGCGTTATCAGGGTTTAAGTAACTCCAGTAGTCAGTGCCATATCAGCTATCTGTTCTCATCCCAAGCCTGTTTTTGTGTGTGTTGTTATGGTGTTACTTAAACAAAACTTATCATATGTAACGTAAGAGTACACATTTTAAAATTCATGATTAATATTGACTCCCTACACTAGAGCAGACACAGTTTCTGTCTTTAACAGTGCTTAAAACAGAACATATATCATTCATACAGCAACAGTATCTAGCATGGTGCATATATGCCGTTGCCAGACCTGGTTACCCCAAATTTTGCCTCTGCG
Organism: Theodoxus fluviatilis; assembly: GCA_034096865.1. NCBI lineage: Eukaryota > Metazoa > Mollusca > Gastropoda > Cycloneritida > Neritidae > Theodoxus > Theodoxus fluviatilis. The sequence continues at coordinate 559,670 of JAWQFJ010000845.1, read as the reverse complement.
TACTCACTGGTTCAGATATATGCGTATTTTTAAAAAACTGTGCGTATTTTTTGCGCAGACCGATATTTCAAAAATGCAGCTTTTGGTTTGCACAATGATACTCCGCAGTCAGTCATCGACACCAAAAAATATGTTGAAGTGGCAATGCAAGTGAAGAGTTAACTGCCCCTTGACCACACACACACTCGATCTGCCTTATGGTGGCTGCCACCCCGCCTGACGTACTGACTTTGCCTGTCCGGGGAGTTTCACCGACATTACTGTTACACTGTTCATGTTCGCAACTAGAGCATCACACACACAGTAGGCCTATTCAAACGTATCCAAGCGGCTAAACAATCAAAATCGCAATTCAACTGCGCAAATTAATCTTCTCTGAAGAAACGGTGATGCTACCGAAACGCATTCAATCAAAAGTTTGAGCAGCAGTCGAAAGGCAAAAGGAACGCTAGAAAGGGTTCTGTCAAAGAGTTCTGGGAGCACAGGGCAGCCGTCGTGCTGCAGATAACCGAATAAATAAACACGAACAATGTGGAGCAATCACACTGTGAAAAGTGCGGTGGTCACTGGCCCTAGGCCTGTGGAACCCGCAGTCACTCTCCGCAGTCATCTCTCAACCTGGATGAGGCAAGGGCACAGAAGGCATTGTTTTACCTAAACCCGGACATGTTACTTTTTGTCACGGTTGTGTCCAACATCAGCGTGGGGCCCTGGAGTTAGGTCGCAGGGACCACCCGTTGAGAGTCAAACGTTCGATGGAGTTATGATATTGATATATCCAACCACGCAGTTGGGTATATAAACCGTACGAGGCCGTACAGCTACCTACAAAAAAAATTCGGTAGCCGTACCGCACGGCTACGGAACCTCTTCCAAGAAAATGTGCTTACCGTATATCCTCCAGGAACTTGAAGTGATCAAGCCTATGATTTTCAGTACAGTGCAGGTTGGATAAAACAACCAAGAAATACACACACACACACACACACACACAGAGAGAGAGAGAGAGAGAGAGAGAGAGAGAGAGAGAGAGAGAGAGAGAGAGAGAGAGAGAGAGAGAGAGAGAGACACTCAAACTTCAACGAAAACAGGGCCTGTCTCCAGAACGGCGAGTTATTTTAACCCCGATTTATCTCTAAAGTAAACTCAGAGGATTCCAACTGTCTGTTCCGCTCTCCCTTGGCTGGATCACCGTTCTGGAAATGGGCCACGCGTGCCAGACGTGGACTTTATCGCGTGAAATTGCACATTTAGAAATACGCAAAAGCTGCATTTTTTCCGCGTATTTTTTCAGAGGCATGCGTAATTTTCGTATTCCATTTTTTCTTGCGTATTAATACGCAAAATTCGTACGGGTACCCAGGTCTGCGTTGCCATGTTGTACCGGAATGGAAGGGAAAGAAATTGTACTCATTCAGTATTTTCCCTGGTGTCAAATTTCAACCAGGCCCTGTGAATCACAACCTGCTGCCTGACCACAGGCAGCACAACAGTGGCTCATATGATTCATCCACACCCAACCTGACCTGGTGGCACTATAAAAAAAATCATTGACAACACATGTTTTTCTCCCCAACGCAACCAAAATATCTGGTGAGGGAACTGCTTCCAAGCAGATACCATATATTCTTAATAAATGTTTTAATCCATTAACGTAACAACATTCAATGAGCTTTCTGGCTACGGGAGTCACCTGGGCACTGTTCTTGTTAATCATTACATAACAACATGCACACAATAGTCAATACGTTGGCCTAGTTTCATCATCGAAGTTTCGCCGCCTAAACCTTTCGTACCTGGTTTGAGTTGTTTTCAGTAGAAATGTACAAATGACCAAGTAGGTCTCCCTACATTTATCGCTTCTGCGACGGCATATTAGTTCCTCATAGAAACGTTTCATGAGGATGATGAGCAGTAAACCTAATGAATGGGCGGAGTTTTTAAAAAATACGCATACTAGTGTCAGTAATATAATAACGTCTGCGACAGAGGAAAGAAACGCCGCATAGACATGCCACCGTGAGGGGAAATGGTGAACAAAAATACGATCATACATGCTCACGATCAGCAATACAAAGACCCCCCAAAACAAAATGCAAAGACAAGACAGTGACACTGACAGTGTCGTCTGCATCGAGTTACTTCATACTTGGAATGCATAGTCACCTCAGATCACCTTATGCTCCGTTTAGCAGGACACATTTCATCGCTGGGAGCAAGCCTGTAAGTCATGGTTCCATGCAATTTATGTCAGTCAAACAATAACGCAGAATTAGGCAAGAAGATTATCAAAAGTTGACAGATACCGGATTCTCCATGGAGTTCGGAAATGCGTCTGCTACCATTACCGGAACTACAAGTCGCGTGACTTCATAATTGACAGTTTCGTAAATTTCATTAAATTTGTTATATATTTACAAATTGTGGTATATTCTAATATGTTGAATTTTTGTGAAAATATTAGATCATTCATTATTTGAAATGCGAAACCACGTGTGTTTGTAAACAACGCAGCTCGCAGGTTCGCTGCAAGTCATTCTGCTGGCAGAGCGGCATCCAGTGTCCGTTATAATGCAGTCCTCCACTTCTTCCAGTAAGTGTTGAATGAAAGACATGCAGAGTCTTTTCACTTTGTGCGGGAAAGCTGTTGATGTTTGTTGAAAAGACAAAATAGTATGTTGAATCTCCGAGTTCCAGTTCGACATGTGCGTGTCAACTGGAAAACTCCATTGATTGTACTATATAATATTTTCAGTTATATGACTGCTGTTTGCTGCATGATAAGCAAGGGAGCTTTAGGGACAGTAGATTTTAAGTTGTTTTAAAAGTGAGGATTCACTTAATGTTCTGATAATGGACCAGCAGAGATGCTCTGATTGAAAGCTGATAAAAGCCGAGGATATCGTCCGATTCTCTTTGTGATGTTCATTAACGACCTTCCCGATGCAGTGGAAAGTATGTGCTCCATGTATGCGGACGATACCAAACTGTACAGATCTGTAGAAAAGGAGGAAAATGGCGTAAAGTTGCAAACAGATCTAGATGCTCTGGTGGACTGGGCGGACAGGTGGCAAATGCGCTTCAATGCGGACAAGTGTAAGGTGCTACACCTAGGTAAAAACAATTCTAAAAGAAAATATGAAATGAGAAAACATGGCAGTCAAGAAAGGGTGACGCTTGAAGAGACTAGAGTGGAGAGGGACCTGGGAGTGCAGATAGATAGTGAGCTGAAGTTCTCCCAACACATTGAAACGCAGGTTAACAAAGCAAATAGACTATTGGGTCTCATCCGGCGATCATACGAACACTTGGACTGTGAATCCATGAGGCTACTGTTCATAGCACTAGTACGACCGCACCTAGAGTTTGGAAATGTAGTATGGGCACCCTATCTGGAAAGAGACAAAAAACTCGTTGAGAGAGTACAGAGGAGGGCCACAAAAATAATTCCGGGATTGAAGGATCTCACATATGAACAAAGACTTGTCAAGATGAGGCTCCCTAGTCTGTGCTACAGAAGAACTAGAGGTGACCTGATAGAAGTGTACAAGTATACGCACGGCATGTATCAGATTGGAGAGAATCTGTTTTCCTGCGATGACAATAGTGTCACAAGAGGTCACGCCTACAAGCTCAAGAAAAACCGATGCAATATGGCTTTACGACAGCATTTCTTCACCCAGCGAGTTATCAACATGTGGAACAGCCTCCCAAACAGCGTAGTTGAGGCACCGAGCCTGAACTCGTTCAAGAACAGAGTGGACAAGCATCTACAAGGATATATGTTCAAGCTGGAGGAACCACTGGCGCAGATGATGCACAGCAATTAGGCCTTTTTTTTCTCTCTAATTTTTTCTTTATCCATAAGAACAATAAAAATACAGCCAGAGAACTACCAGAATCGGCGATAGGCCCTGGACGCCTAAGCAAGCCGAAGAATTCTATTCTATTCATTCTATTGATCATGTTATTCATTTTGAATGGACATTTATTGTCACCGGGACTCATTGAATGAAGGAATGAGTTTTATCGTTTCTTTGTAGGCTATGTAAGACCTCTGACCGCGAAAATAACTAGATCTGATTAGAGCAGAAGCAAGACTAATCTCGATTAGCTTTTTAGTCGTTTCGGGAAACCTGGTCGATCTATTCTTAGCCCCCATCCCACAGGGTGTGAATATACCACTGACCCTTACCCCTCCCTTCTAAGTCTACCATCCGTTGTCTTTGGCAGCGTTGTACATGGCATCGTGCTTTCTCCTCAACCCACGTGGCGCCCCCTTTGTAGGACTTTATTAAAAACTGTATCTAAGAATCAAAGATTGTGCTCATTCCAGACCTCGTTGTGAACGTTCTAATTATAACTATTATTCATCCATTAATTGTGATGGCAACTTTCTTATTTGCAAGTCATTGTTGTTAATAACGTTGTTTAAAGCTGTTACAAGTCGGTTTACTTGAATTTAACTGTCTAGGGGAATTGACTGTAACCCAGCTTGCAACTAGGAATAGGGAAGCTTGATACATGAGATGTGGCGCAATCATGAACAGAAAGGACAAGAAAAACTGTGAGCTCAGGATAAATGATATATTTAATGTAAGTAATGTTCAAGCAGGATCTATTACAGCTTATGTTGGTCAAGAGTAGTTCTGAACTCTAAGATGCATTACTTATTATTACTAACACAAGAAGAGAAATGATAGACAGAAGAATTGTTTACCTGATGTAGTCCCGAATTGAAGCACGGACCAGACACATGAACAATTTTTAAAAATTAATCGCCAATATCAGCAGTCCATAAATTCAGAGTCCAGTGCACCGATTTTGATGCTTGAGGAGAACGAACTTCACTTGATACTTAAAGGGGGTTAGGGAGGAACACGATGGGATAATGAAGGGTAAAGTTTCTGTCACTGAATTGGGGGACACAGTTCTGTCAGGGCCTAGGCAGATCCCGTGTTGTTGGACAGATTGGCTTGATTGGAGAAGGGGGCCTGGGCAGGAGGGTATGGTGTGGGAAGCTTGGCAAGCTCCGCACTGCTCCAGATGGGTTGCGGGTAGGAAGAGAGATTTTCAAGGCAACACTCCTCCCTGGTCTCAGATGGAAAAAGACCAAGAAGTGACACAACACAACATTTTGATTTCTCTCTTATCCCTCTCATGCCCAATCAGCGGCCACCACCTCCACGGCCACTCCAATGGGACCTCCCGGACCCTCTTTCCCATGCAGAGATGGTCACCTTGCTAATTGTCCATGCTTCCTAGGGATCTCTGGAAATTTTTATGTACACTAGGGCATCTGCTGGCCCCTCTGGGCATCTGGCAGTCATGGACGGTGGATGGCAAGGAAAGTGTCGGGTGGCAGGGAAAGTGCTGCATTTCTTTGCAGCACCTGGAGCTCTGGTCTCTGCGGACTGGACATTTCTTATCAAAGATTTATTTTTGTTCCTGACCTCTATGCCACTCCCTTAAATGTCTTCACAAGCATTCACACACACCTTGTCTCTTGTATTTCCTAACATAATTATGTACAGTTCTTTAAGCCAAATTAGCTCTTCCGCAACAATAGCCTAATGACACTTCGAAGATTTCGGGGGTTAGTTTGCTTCCATGCGAGACATTAGCATAATAGTTTGAACTGAAGTATGGAGTCAGATTTGTTCTGCCTAGATCCATTGTAAGGAGGTTGAGCAGAAGGATGACAGAAAATCAATGGTTGAGTTGAGGCATTTCAATCTATTCCTACAAGGGTTAATTGATTGCAGAATGTCAAGTTTCTAACGGTGGTAGGTGTCGGCCGACAGGGGGGGGGTGCGGGTTGGGTGTTATTGTTGAGGGGGCACAGAGGGGGTGAGAGTTTAGTTGGAAGGTTGTGAGTGGTTGATAGCTTTTATTCCGGCCAAACTTTATCTGTATTGTGAAACCTGAGGATGGGGGTCGGTTCAATCAATTGCCTCTGAAATAAAAGAGCTATCAAAATTCAACTCAACTCTCTCGTCCCTCTGGCCCCCCCCCCACCCCCCCCCCCCCCCCGCCACCCCTAAAGTATTACACATCGAGGGATGAGATTTAGATAGATCTGATGTGACAAAAATATAATTACACACAGTAAAATTCATCGCGGTTGTGTACAGTTTCACTTTCCAAAGATTTGACCTAAAGTGTCATGGACTCTCTGAGAGAGAGTGAGAGGGAGAACTGAGCTGAAACTGAACTGAACATTATTTAATAACCACAGGCAGAGAGAGAGAGAGAGAGAGAGAGAGAGAGAGAGAGAGAGAGAGAGAGAGAGAGAGAGAGAGAGAGAGAGAGAGAGAGAGAGAGAGAGAGAGAGAGAACCAACAAAACAGTTTATTTGTTAGGCCTTCAGCCTGTCACAATGTATACAAGTTTGCCTCATCAGCAGTTGTAATTTCTACAGCTTCTTGTCTACGTTTTAAAGCATAGTACAAATACATAGCTATTGATCTTAATATGTAGTGATAACGATCAGAAAATAAACGTCCAACATTTCTCAAGTCAGTGATGTACAAATATTTCTGCCTAAGCTCTTCATATACCGGGCAGACATAGACTCAGTATCTTAGAGCAAATAAAATCCGCATTCAAATTCATCCCTACAGGCAGGACAAACATACAATGCATCTGGATTGTCGGGATTGAAACGCAATTTGTGAGGGTGTAATTCACTATATCCGGAACGGAACTGTATGTACACGTCTCGAAAAGGTTTTTTATGCAGCGCACATGGGTTATTCTCTTCCCCATCTTAGCTTTATCTGACTAAAAAAAGCTGTACCTAGCACTACTTAGTAATGCCTGTTTCCAGTCATTACAAAATTCAAGGATCAAACAGCTTTTCAGTTCCTTAATAAATTCTCTTTCATTTTGTACACTTTGACTCGGCCACTCTCTTTCAAAACCGTGTTTACACAACAACATTTTTATTTGATATGCCCAGTTTTCTTGGTTAGAATTCATTTGCATTTTGTATATATATATATATACTAGCCGCTTCGCGGCCAGGCAATGCGCAAAGCGTCAAAGCCACATACAAATCCAAATTCGTCAGCCGCCATTTTGTTTTTCTAATTACGTAACCATAACCAAAAATGTGTTCACAGATCTTCATCATTTGACTTTACCTACACATACACCAAATTTCAGTCAAATCGGAGCACTTTGAGTTTTCGGCGGCCATCTTGTTTGTGCCCACTTCCGGTTACCATGGCGACACCTTTTTTTTTAACCCCATCATGACCTGACCACGGTCCACATTTAACTCCATACCAAGTTTTAAGTCGATGGGAACTCCTGTGTCTCAGGCGGCTTCGCCGCCTTCGACACAGTCGTCCATTGTTTACTCACCCGCCATTTTGTTTTTCTCGTGACGTAACCATGGTAACCAAAAAATTGGTTCACAGATCTTCATCATCTGACTTTACCAAGCTACACACCAAATTTCAGACAAATCGGGGCACTTTGAGTTTTCAGCGGCCATCTTGTTTGTGCCCACTTCCGGTTACCATGGCAACGCCATTTTTAAAAATCCCACCATGACCTGACCCTGGCCCACACCTAACCCCATTCCAAGTTTTAAGTCGATGGGAACTCCTGTGTCTCAGGCGGCTTCGCCGCCTTCGACACAGTCGTCCAAATTCTTCAGCCGCCATCTTGTTTTTCTCGTGACGTAACCATGACAACCAAATTTTTTTTGGACAGATCTTCATCATCTGACTATACCTACCTACACACCAAATTTCGGTCAAATTGGAGCACTTTGAGTTTTCGGCGGCCATCTTGTTTGTGCCCACTTCCGGTTACCATGGCAACACCATTTTTTTAACCCCACGTTGACCTGACCCCGGTCCACACCTAACCCCATACCAAATTTCAAGTCGATCGGAATAAAACTGTGGAAACGTATAAGTGTCACACACACACACACACACACACACAGACACACAGACACACAGACAGCGAAAATATATATAGAGACTAGCCGCTTCGCGGCCAGGCAATGCGCAAAGCGTCAAAGCCACATACAAATCCAAATTCGTCAGCCGCCATTTTGTTTTTCTAATTACGTAACCATAACCAAAAATGTGTTCACAGATCTTCATCATTTGACTTTACCTACACATACACCAAATTTCAGTCAAATCGGAGCACTTTGAGTTTTCGGCGGCCATCTTGTTTGTGCCCACTTCCGGTTACCATGGCGACACCTTTTTTTTAACCCCCATCATGACCTGACCACGGTCCACATTTAACTCCATACCAAGTTTTAAGTCGATGGGAACTCCTGTGTCTCAGGCGGCTTCGCCGCCTTCGACACAGTCGTCCATTGTTTACTCAGCCGCCATTTTGTTTTTCTCGTGACGTAACCATGGTAACCAAAAATTAGTTCACAGATCTTCATCATCTGACTTTACCTACCCACACACCAAATTTCGGTCAAATCGGAGCACTTTGAGTTTTCAGCGGCCATCTTGTTTGTGCCCACTTCCGGTTACCATGGCAACGCCATTTTTTAAAATCCCACCATGACCTGACCCTGGCCCACACCTAACCCCATTCCAAGTTTTAAGTCGATGGGAACTCCTGTGTCTCAGGCGGCTTCGCCGCCTTCGACACAGTCGTCCAAATTCTTCAGCCGCCATCTTGTTTTTCTCGTGACGTAACCATGACAACCAAAACTTTTTTGCGCAGATCTTCATCATCGACTGTACCTACCTACACACCAAATTTCGGTCAAATCGGAGCACTTTGAGTTTTCGGCGGCCATCTTGTTTGTGCCCACTTCCGGTTACCATGGCAACACCATTTTTTTAACCCCACGTTGACCTGACCCCGGTCCACACCTAACCCCATACCAAATTTCAAGTCGATCGGAATAAAACTGTGGAAACGTATAAGTGTCACACACACACACACACACACAGACAGACACACAGACAGCGAAAATATATATATAGAGATATATATATATATATATATATATATATATATGTGGATATCGAAAACTTTCCATACGGAGTAAACGCAACCAGAACCTTACTGAATGTATGATTGCATAATTTACCTGAAGTGGATACCAACCAGTTTCTCTATAAATAATTAGGTTTGGTGCCTTTATAGGTAGATTTTAGAATCTTTTCAATATGTCCAAGTGTACCCTTTCTATTAAAGAACAGTTACACAGACTCCACACTTCTGAGGAATAATAACACTATACTGAGAACTTGAGCGCCCAACATTTTGTAAAAAGAATCTGGTGATAAACACAGCAACCTTCTCTTACATCTTATAAGTTGTGTTGCACTGGCTTTCACTCTCTGTACAAGATCTATTTGAAGCCGGTTTGACGATAGCTTAGTGGTAAACAAAGACCCCAGGTATCTATACTCTGAAACCACTTCTAACATCTCATTACCCAAGTACCACTTTTCGTGTTCTGCCAAATAGCCCCCATTCCTGAATACCATAACCTTTGTTTTTTCCCAATTTATCATAAGACCAATATCATCGGCCCCCTCTCTTCAGGGTGTTCAGTTGATTATGCAAACCCATAACAGAGTCAGATATGTGTACTATATCAATTATCATCAGCAAAAAGTAATAAGTACATTTTAACATTGCTAGGCATTATCTGGATACCATGTTTCCCATTCTCAAATACCATTTTTGCAACATAATTCACCAACAGGGCAAAAATTATCGGCGACATTTGCAGCCCTGTTTCAACCCTGCATTACTTTCAAGAGAGAGAAAGAGAGAGAGAGAGAGAGAGAGAGAGAGAGAGAGAGAGAGAGAGAGAGAGAGAGAGAGAGATGGATGGGGATTGGGAGGGTGTGTGTGTGTGTACAGTGTGATTGGAAGGATGAGAGGAAGGCATGCACATGTGTATGTGCACATGCACGTGCATGTGTGTGCGCGCGCGCGTGTGTGTGTGTGTGTGTGTGTGTCTGTGTGTGTGTGTGTGTGTGTGTAAGGAGTTAATGGAATTCCATTGCACATCACATCAGCTTTTGAAGACTATGTAAAGCCGTTGACCAGAAAAATCACTAGAAGTAGTAAGGGTACAACTAAAAGCAAATATAGTCTTGATATCCCAAATTATTTCCTTCAGTAGATTGTATAGGGAGAATGGAGACATGGTTGTGAAGACATCAAGAAGCATTTTCCTTCAGGCAAGGCTGCATGACAACACTACACTTTTGAGTACACTGATTGAGAGTCACTATGTCGCACACCACCCGTGTATGCTGATGACACAATGCAATACATAACCGCTTCTCCCGAAAGTCTTCATTTTAACCAAGCAAATTCAGATCTAGAAGACTGCTGCAGTGCCATAAAAATCTGGATGACAAACAACTTTTTGAAACTGAACGAAGAGAAGACAGAAGCAATCTGTGTTGGTAAAAATACAAACCTGAAGAAGATTCCAGACAAATTACATTACCATCGCAGGGACCTAAGTGCAATTTTCGGACTGTGTCAAGTATCTGGGTCTGCATGTCAACAGCAAACTAACTCTTAGTATATATCCGCCTAGTGAAGTTGATTGCTCATCTGCAGCTGCAACGGATTGCCAGCATCAGACGATGTCTCACCAAGACAGCTGCTTTGACACTTATAATAACACTAGTCCTATCCCGACCTGGATTACTGTAACAGTTTGCTGGCAGGAGACATGCAAGAACAACGTCAGTGTCTGCAGCACCTTCAAAACATTGGTGCTAGAATTGTTGCGCACCCTCCAAGAATGGCCCAAGTGTCTCCAACTCCAAGAAGCCTTCATTGGCTCCCAGTGAAGTGTCGTATTGAACACAAGGTTCTTTGCACTGTGTTCAACTGCTTCTCAGGTGCAGCTCCACTCTACCTGCAAGAGCTGCTCGAGGAATATAAACCAAGTAGAACTAGAAATTTTAGATCATCCACTCAAAAACTTCTTTGTGTCCCACACCGCTGGTTAGGTAACTATGGCCGTCTATCTTTCAGTTTTGTGGGACCCAGCTATTGGAACAACATTCCTGAACTGCTCAGAAAGTCCCCCAAACTCTCTCATTTTAAGGAGGACTTAAAACATATATATTTAAGGGCTGACTTTTTTTTCTATGTGCGCATTAAGCATGCCCGTAGGCATGAAGTTTTGCGTGTTACAAGAACCCACACGTACACACATACATACAACCCCAGATGACTACAGTTGGTTGGTGTCTGATAGTTATGATTATGCCATACATAGTTGTGGTTCCAGTAAGGCCACCAAAAAAAGTTATGGTAACATGGTCACACACAAAAAAAGTTATGGTAACATGGTCACACACAAACAAAAGTTATGGTAACATGGTCACACACAACAAAGTTATGGTAACATGGTCACACACAAAAAAGGGTCAGTAGGTTGGCCTAAACTTAAATTAAAAAATTTAACTGAAGAGGCCAGATTAAATATAAATTCAAGTTTCTATTTTGGTGAGAACTATTTTTAAACATAAATAGTGAACTTCCTGAGAGCTCATAGGGCAGGGAAGATGGGACAGCATGCAGTCTGTTGTTTACCATCTGTTTTTTCTCTTTCTTTTTTAATTCACGAATAAAAAAATTACCATGCCACTTTTTTCTTTTTTGCCTACTTGACCGACTCTTTTTTTTCCTGCCTATCCTAAACTTGTTTTTATCATGGAAAAAAAAGAAAAATAAATTGACAGTCCCATTTTCCTTAACCTATGAACACTCGGGAATTCCACTTATTACATACATATTAGACAAAAATGTTTTTAACTAAATATATTTTCAAGTTTATGTTTACTCTAGTTTCTTCTCTTAATGACTAGAGAAATCTAATGTCAACTTGCTCTGACTGGAGCCTGGGCCCCTGCAGTGATTGTCTTGATTACTGGTCCTACTGAAAGGCTGCAAAATTCCATTCAATGTTCATTACTGTTCCACCCCACCCACATCCCCTCCCTTTGGATTTGCAAGAACTTTACAGTGAATTGCTCTTCAGTGCACATTTAAATGCAGCATGCACAACAAGGCAGCTAGTATCACCTTATATGTTACATATGTTTCATATGATATGTTAGGCAAATAAAAAGTTGTTATGGTAACCCAATTGACCCTTTTTCTGCTTACCTTAAACTTTTTTCCAATCATGGGGGAAAAAATAAAAAAGACGGAAAACAATGAACTGTGTGCTGTCCAATCTTCCCTGCCCAATGAGCACTCAGGGAATCCACTCTGAAAAAGCATTTTCAGCAAAAGAAAGTTTGGTTTAAGTTCAGTCTGGCCCCTTCTAAAAAGAAAATAAAACACAGAATTAAAAAACTGTCAGCAAGCAAGGGGAAAGGAATGTCTTCAACAGCACTGCCAGGTTTAGTGCTGAAGCAAATGCCCTTCACACTTTTGCTGTGACAGTCTTGCTGTGTTGCAGCGTCAGGGGAGGATGTCACTCGGGACTTCCGCTTGGGTGTAGTGAGGGACCAGCTACGCCGAGACATGGTGGAACTGTGGAAGCCACCCTACACCAAGGAGGATGGCACCCAGGGGACTGTACCCACTGTAGGCTTCATGTCTGTGTGTGTGTGTGTGTGTGTGTGTTTGTATACATGTGCATATATATGTGCATTTGTCTGCCCCAGTCTGTCTGCATACCTTTATATATCAGCCCCTGTTTTTCTATGGCTGTGTGTATTATTTCATCTATTTGTCTCTGGCTGGCTGGCTATTGAGCACATGACAGAAACAGTAAAGTCTACTGGAAGAGAAATTTAGCAATCAGTAGAGGAATGTTGCTCTGCTCGTTGTGCACTTTCCTTATGAGTCATTAACCTCTTTTGCTGTAACCCCATGGCTAAGTTTGTCTCGCTCTTGCCTTGTAAGAAAGATGAGGAGATGGAGGTGTCTTCCAAGTAACAGTCTGTTTTTCATGTCCTAAATGGCATTTGTACTCCAGTAACCAGAATCCCAATAAAAAGCAAGAAGAATGGTTACTCTGCATCTCATTGACTCTCTGCCATGAATTCCATGTAGCTGAGTGCCCTGCCATGAATTCCATGTAGCTGTGTGCCCTGCCATGAATCCCATGTAGCTGTGTGCCCTGCCTTGAATGCCATGTAGCTGTGTGCCCTGCCTTGAATGCCATGTAGCTGTGTGCCCTGCCATGAATCCCATGTAGCTGTGTGCCCTGCCATGAACTCCATGTAGCTGTGTGCCCTGCCATGAATTCCATGTAGCTGTGTGCCCTGCCATGAATCCCATGTAGCTGTGTGCCCTGCCTTGAATGCCATGTAGCTGTGTGCCCTGCCATGAATGCCATGTAGCTGTGTGCCCTGCCATGAATCCCATGTAGCTGTGTGCCCTGCCATGAATTCCATGTAGCTGAGTGCCCTGCCATGAATTCCATGTAGCTGAGTGCCCTGCCATGAATTCCATGTAGCTGTGTGCCCTGCCATGAATTCCATGTAGCTGTGTGCCCTGCCATGAATTCCATGTAGCTGTGTGCCCTGCCATGAATTCCATGTAGCTGTGTGCCCTGCCATGAATTCCATGTAGCTGTGTGCCCTGCCATGAATGCCATGTAGCTGTGTGCCCTGCCATGAATGCCATGTACCTGTGTGCCCTGCCATGAATGCCATGTAGCTGTGTGCCCTGCCATGAATCCCATGTAGCTGTGTGCCCTGCCATGAATGCCATGTAGCTGTGTGCCCTGCCATGAATCCCATGTAGCTGTGTGCCCTGCCTTGAATTCCATGTAGCTGTGTGCCCTGCCTTGAATGCCATGTAGCTGTGTGCCCTGCCATGAATGCCATGTAGCTGTGTGCCCTGCCATGAATGCCATGTAGCTGTGTGCCCTGCCATGAATCCCATGTAGCTGTGTGCCCTGCCATGAATTCCATGTAGCTGTGTGCCCTGCCATGAATCCCATGTAGCTGTGTGCCCTGCCATGAATTCCATGTAGCTGTGTGCCCTGCCATGAATGCCATGTAGCTGAGTGCCCTGCCATGAATTCCATGTAGCTGAGTGCCCTGCCATGAATTCCATGTAGCTGTGTGCCCTGCCATGAATTCCATGTAGCTGTGTGCCCTGCCTTGAATGCCATGTAGCTGTGTGCCCTGCCATGAATGCCATGTAGCTGTGTGCCCTGCCTTGAATGCCATGTAGCTGTGTGCCCTGCCATGAATTCCATGTAGCTGTGTGCCCTGCCTTGAATGCCATGTAGCTGTGTGCCCTGCCATGAATGCCATGTAGCTGAGTGCCCTGCCATGAATTCCATGTAGCTGAGTGCCCTGCCTTGAATTCTATGTAGCTGTGTGCTCTGCCATGAATCCCATGTAGCTGTGTGCTCTGCCATGAATTCCATGTAGCTGTGTGCCCTGCCATGAATTCCATGTAGCTGTGTGCCCTGCCATGAATTCCATGTAGCTGTGTGCCCTGCCATGAATTCCATGTAGCTGAGTGCCCTGCCTTGAATTCTATGTAGCTGTGTGCCCTGCCATGAATTCCATGTAGCTGTGTGCCCTGCCATGAATCCCATGTAGCTGTGTGCCCTGCCATGAATTCCATGTAGCTGAGTGCCCTGCCATGAATTCCATGTAGCTGTGTGCCCTGCCATGAATTCCATGTAGCTGTGTGCCCTGCCATGAATTCCATGTAGCTGTGTGCCCTGCCATGAATTCCATGTAGCTGAGTGCCCTGCCATGAATTCCATGTAGCTGTGTGCCCTGCCAGCACTCCACTCACACAGCACTGTGTACCACAGGAGCTGGCAACCAGGTATGCAGGGGAGCTGAAGCTGGCAGTGGATGAGGTGTCTTCCCTCATGGAGGAACTTCGACTGCATGCACTGCAGAGGCTGAAGGAGAGAGACAACTTCAAGCAGACCGGCGTCGCCACACTTCGCGTCAACCTGGCCAGCAACAAGGTAGGCATGACAGGGATATGTGGATGGATACACAGACAAGTACTAACATATCCATATATGGGAGTGTTTGCTGTTTTCTTTTTGATGGGTGTTGCTACTTGTGTTGACCTTGGAAATACAGGAATTGTGTTTCTCCAGAGTGGAGAGATATGTGGCATGGCTACAGCTGTGACTGTACTCTCTTGAAGTGGAAGTGTACACAAGAAGAGTAGTGACTATTAGTGACTGATACTGATAGACCAACCTTTCTTTCTTTGACATTTCTTCAAAGTTCACCAGCGCTCTTTGGTATATTTCTAATTTCATGAATTCACTTGACTATCTTGTCTCTAAGTCTAAGGCCTCGTCTTCTAGTTGGGCTCTTCAAATTCCATAGCAGCCCTCCTCTTCATAGCTGCTCTGGCCTGTGCCCCTTGGATGTCAAATGTCACAGTGCCTGTGAAGAAGGGGATTGATGATTGCTGTCCCCTTGCCATCAAAGACAGCGAGTGTGAAGTTGAAGTTGGCGATAAATTGCTCTGGAAAAATTCTTCAAATCTGTATTCCTCTTACAGGCTGTTTTTGAAATCTTGATAAAAAAAGTTGTCTTTGCTTGAATAGTAGGGCAGAAACACTCATATGGCTGGAGATGCTTTTATTTCAGCTTCAACAGAAAAAAATCACGCTGAGGTTAGTCAGTGACATTTTACATTAGTTTTTTGTGGTCCACTCTCATGGATGAACTGGGAGAATATATTTATCTGTGTGATTCATTCTAATCCACTCTGCTCTGCATGATCATCTGGGTAGATGTCTGTTGTAATCCCTTTTCTTTTCTGCAATGATTTGTGTATAACTAGCAGTTGCTTATGATATCTCTTTCTCTAGCTGTGTGACTCAGTGCATGGTGACTTCCTCTTTCATTTGTCCATTGACAGCTGTCAGGCCTGCCAGCAGTAAGTGTAGTTTGTAGATGGCACACTTTCCTTGTGGCTTCCTCAGCCTGTTTCACGAGATGAGTGTCGACAGTGGTCCACTGTAGTTCATCGTGACC
>JAWQFJ010000845.1:523702-538702 GCA_034096865.1 Theodoxus fluviatilis | reverse complement strand
AATCTCTTTCAACACGAGCACAAACAGATGCACCACAGTGTACTATCAGAGTCAACAGCAGTGCACTTTCTTCAGGGTAATCAATGTACTCTTTTGTTGATCACATTTCTCCCTCTTCCACTGTCTGTGATTACTGTGGAATTCCAGTGCTGATGTTTTTACTGTGCAGGCAAGCGCCTGAAGACGTGTGAGCAGTGCTTTGAGCGGTCCTATGGTGCCCGGCTGGAGCGGGCAGAGAGAGTTCACGTAAGTACATCGGCAAATCTTTGTGTAGCTTGAGCTGTGTCTAACAGCTGAGTTTATCCACTAAGCCCTTAACACTCTGAGAGCAGAAGCTCTCAAACATGGGGGTGGGATGGGGGTGGGGTGGGGTGGGGGTGGGGTGGGTATGGGGAGTTGGTTAAGGTAACATGGCAGAAAAAAAGTAGGTAGATCAGCCTGAGCTTTAAGAAATTTTATTTTTATTTTTAGAAAGAAGCCAGATGAACATAATGATAAACCAAACTTTCTTCCTCTGAAAACATTTTAAAATACTTAAATTGTTGATTTCCGTGGCATGAATTTTATTTTATTTTCTCATCTTTTGCATGATTGGAAAACAGTTTTGGGTCAGCAGAAAAAAAGGGTCTGTCAGGGTATCATAACCACAACTTTTTTTTCTCAATCAAATCACCTCACGTAAACCTCTGATTGTCCATGAAATGAAAACCTTCTGTTCGATGATTTTCTTTTGTTATGTCACATGTAAAGGGTGGCTGGCCTAATAAAGAGTTCTAGTTCAAGGATCGGTGTCGAATTGTTGCCTGTAGTTGTGTGTCAGCTGAGAATGTAGTTGTGTTTGAGAAGCAACTGTAATTTGTAGCTAGCTGCAGGTGAGCACTCATTGTATTTGCTGGAGTTTCCATTGAGGCGGTATGAGAATCAAGTGTATCTAAGTGCTGCATATACCTAAATTTGCATACTGTCTTCCTCTTGGTGAACTTGGATTCAAGGGGCCTAGGAACAGAAGGGATGGATATGAGCACCATGTGGTGAGTTCTAGGAATGTGCGTCAGACCAGTCTGAAGGCTGGGTGTGGTTACTCCCAGGGGAGTGCTGTTAAAAGAAAGTCTTTGTGAATTGTTGTGAGTTGAGTTGTAGCTGCTGTGTGTGCTTGGCTTGCAGGGGGGCGTGGGCTATGAGCAGATCCGAGCGCTCTTTGTGAGGCTGCACCTGCTGCAGGGCGTGGTGGCCTTTCACCAGAACCAAATTCCTCAGTGCAAGGCACTCCTAGAAAAGGTGGGTAACCTGGAGAAACACCTCTGTCTGTCAGTCCATCCTTCTCTCTCCATCATTCTATCCCTCTGTTGCGGGTAGGTGGTCTCTGACTTGAGGTCCGTCCCAGCTCGCGCCAGGAAAGTAGAAGCAGGACTTCGGCGGGAGTTTTTCTATAGGAAGATCTTTATTCCATGGCTTGGCAATAACGTACAGCGAACTCATCAAGAAGGAGATCCATCAAGAAGAACCGTCGAACCAAGAATTATTCAAAAAGCACAGCAACCAGAAAAACAAATGACGTCAGGCACTGATGACGCTATCATACATTTGCATGTGTTGATGCTACACATTCTTTCATAGACGATCTACACCTACAAACACAAATAATCCTACACGTTCTTTGCTACATGAACAAACCACCTCCACATTCTTCCACATTCGTTCGCAAGCACGTCTACTTCACATTCTTCCGCAACACCTCCATCTCCATCATTTTATCCCTCCATCTCCATCATTCTATCCCTCCATTCCTTCATGTATCTGTCCACCTGTCCTGCCTTCCATCTCTGTCCAATCTGGTCTCTCTCTTGCTTTCTCTCTTCACTGCCTTCAGCCCCGACCACTGCAAACTACCACTCCATTCCTATGTGTTACAGCATACTTGTACTTTTCTTGCCAAATCACATAGACATGGTTGTTTTGTTTGCCAATCTACCTATACGAACTCGTGAGGCAGTTTTACGCCAATCCCAATTTTGGCAGCCATTTTAAATCTGTCATCATGACCATCCAAAGCAAATTTAGAATATCCACCCACCTAAACTACATTGTTCTAGTAGTAAACATTTCATCCAGACCACACTGATATGCATTGTTTAAGATAGCAAATTCAGAAAGATAATACTTACCAAATTCGTACATTGCCTAGCTATTTTGTCAAATATTTAATTTTTGATAGAAAATGTGAATGCTAGGAGTTTTTTTTGTTGCCACAATTGACTTTGTCATCATGCAAAACATAGGAATTGACTCCATGTTTTTGAGTTTATCCCAAATATTAGCTGAGATATGAAGAAAAGTGTAGATTTTGGTGGCCATTTTGAAAAGTGTCATGGCGGCCAAACAAACCAAATTCAGAATGTCCACCTACCTAGACCACATAGCTCTATGTCTAGACTCTCCATTTAGCCCAGGTGGACGCTTGTAACCCTCAACGTTTAGCGTCCCATTTTTTTTGCAAGCTACAGATTTCAGCTTCTAGACTATATGATTAGTGTGTGGATTCCATAACTTGAGCGCTGTGATTGAGTTAATTAGTGTTGAACTTCTTGTACGTTTCTGTTTTTTGACTCACATGCGAAGCAAAAGTGAGTCTATGTACTCACCCGTGTCGGGCGTCGGGCGTCCGAGCGTCCGTGAAAAACTTTAACGTTGGATTTTTCTCAGAGACTATTAAGTCTATCAACACCCAATTTGGCATGATGGTGTATGATGACAAGGCGTCCAAAAACATACACAGTGACTTCACCTTGCTTCAAGGTCAAGGTCGCAGGGGCCGTAATTGTTGTCTAAAAAACAGCCATTTTTCACAGTTTCCCAATTTTCTCTGAAGTTTTTGAGATTGGATACTTAACCTATATATGGTGTATAGGGCAAAGTAATCCATATCTTTTGATACCAGTTTGATTGACCTTGCTTCAAGGTCAAGGTCACATGAGCTCTTTAAAGTTGGATTGTATACATATTTTGAAGTGACCTTGACCCTGAACTATGGAAGATAACTCTTCCAAACTTCATAACATTGTAGTACACATGTTATACTTTCATCATGAGACACATTTGGTCACATATCATCAAGGTCAAGGTCACTTTGTCCCTTATGAAATGTGACCAAAATGGGGTAGTGAACCACTAAAAGTGACCATATCTCATGGTAGAAAGTGCCAATAAGCACCATTGTGCTTCCTATGTCTTGAATTAACAGCTTTGTGTTGCATGACCTTGGATGACCTTGACCTTGGGTCAAGGTCACATGTATTTTGGTAGGAAAATGTGTAAAGCAGTTCTTAGTGTATGATGTCATTGCTAGGTTTAGTTGTTTGACCTTGACCTTGAAGGCCAAGGTCACGTGAAGGTCAAGGTCATGTAAAGGTCAAGGTCAAGCATGTGAGTTGTATGGGCTTTGCCCTTCTTGTGTATGTATGTATTATGATTTTGCCACCGACAAAACAAATTTCCTTGTAACAATGAGGACAATAAAATTTCTTGTATCTTGTACCTTGTAAATGCGTGTTATAAATGCTATTTATTATTATTATTATAATAACTACAGCCTGTTCAGTATGTGAGCTGACAATGTGACAACATAATAAATTATTCATTCAACAGATCACAACCATAAATGATTACAGGTGATTAAGTGTAGCCCAAATAAACAAAATGATTCATATGATTTCACTGACTAGTGGAACAATTAGAATTTTTTGTTTGGCAAATTAAGGACCCACAGGTCAGACAGTGTGGAAGAAATAGACAGACAAACGGACACTCTGAGATGCAGGAACGTTCACTGAGAGAGTGAGAGAGAGAGAGAGAGAGAGAGAGAGAGAGAGAGAGAGAGAGAGAGAGAGATGTTGGATTATAGGAATGGACAGGGGAGATGTCCATACAAAGGAATGTATCCAACAAATGAACACTGAGATGCACACACAGACACTAACACTAAAACTAGTAAAAGAGATGGAGAGAAGAGAGTTAAAGACAGAGATAGAGGGAGAAGGGATGTTGGATTATAGGAATGGAAGGGAAGATGCTCATACAAAGGAATGTATCTAACAAATGGACACTCTGAGATGCACACACAGACACTAACACTAAAAGAGAGAGTAAAGACAGAGAGATAGAGGGAGAAGGGATGTTGGATTATAGGAATGGACAGGGAAGATGTTCATACAAAGGAATGTCCCTTAGACTCCACTCCTCATGACAGCGGCTGTCTGTGTTTCTCCCTGCAGACACAGACGGAGATGGCCAGCATGATGGTGGATGACAAGGCACTACAGACAGGTTAGTCAGTGGTGCTGTCCCTGTGCTGTGGTGACTGTGCACCTGCCCCGAAGGCGGCCTTCAGCAACACGCCATAGCTTGGGCTGCAGTGGTGCTGGATGAATCTGCAGTGATGAGAGTGATGGGGTCTACATTTCATTGCAGGAATTATGATGAAGATGATGGTGGTGATGATGATGATGATGATGATGATGATGATGATGATGATGATGATTGCATAGGATGTATTGAGGGATGGCTGGGTATGTGACAATGCTGTGACGATAATGATTATATACATGTGATTAGAGAAATGATCATGGGATTGTATTGAAAAATATCATGATGTTAATGATGCACAATTAAGATGATGATGATGATGGCAGGATGAAAGTAATATTGCAGCAGTGAAGATAGGGTATATCAAATGTAAAATAGCTACAATGATGATGACGATGGCGTTGAAGACGATGATGATGATGATGGTGATGATGATGATGGGGTATACATAATGTTGCAGTGGTGTTGGTGAGTTGTATGTCAATGTGTGATGTCCTAGACTGCCCATCTCCACTTCTTGTCGCCATTCCCACACCCACAGTAGCCTCTGTCGGCGTCAAGCTTTTTCTGCTGTTTTCCTCCACAAAGTCACTGTTCTAAATTCAGCAGCTTTGTGAGGAACAGCTGGCATCTCTTTCATAAAGTTGTCATGATGATAACGATGGTTTGATATTGCAGTGATGATGATGGTTTGATATTGCAGTGATGAAGATGAAGATGATGATGATTTCATATTGCAGTGATGATGATGAAGATAATGGTGATTTCATTTTGCAGTGATGATGATGATGAAGATGATGGTTTGATATTGCAGTGATGAAGATGATGATGATTTCATATTGCAGTGATGATGATGATGAAGATGATGGTTTGATATTGCAGTGATGAAGATGAAGATGATGATGATTTCATATTGCAGTGATGATGATGATGAAGATGATGGTTTGATATTGCAGTGATGAAGATGAAGATGATGGTTTGATATTGCAGTGATGATGATGAAGATGATGGTTTGATATTGCAGTGATGAAGATGAAGATGATGATGATTTCATATTGCAGTGATGATGATGATGATGAAGATGATGGTTTGATATTGCAGTGATGATGATGATGAAGATGATGGTTTGATATTGCAGTGATGAAGATGAAGATGATGATGATTTCATATTGCAGTGATGATGATGATGAAGATGATGGTTTGATATTGCAGTGATGAAGATGATGATGATTTCATATTGCAGTGATGATGATGATGAAGATGATGGTTTGATATTGCAGTGATGAAGATGAAGATGATGATGATTTCATATTGCAGTGATGATGATGGGGTATGAGGAGAGGGAGGCGCGACTAGGACTGAGAGCCTGTCAGGGCAATGTGCAGACTGCTGTCAACTACATCATGCAACGCAGAGCTGTGAGTGAAACATTCCCACAATTTTTCCACAGATGCGTTTACCTCCCCTAGTTTTCCATAGCTGTCACCCCCGTGGGTTGGGGGTAAGAATAGACCCACCATAGCTGTCACCTCCCTGTGGGTTGGGGGTAAGAATAGACCCACCATAGCTGTCACCTCCCTGTGGGTTGAGGGTAAGAATAGACCCACCATAGCTGTCACCCCCCTGTGGGTTGGGGGTAAGAATAGACCCACCATAGCTGTCACCTCCCTGTGGGTTGAGGGTAAGAATAGACCCACCATAGCTGTCACCCCCCTGTGGGTTGGGGGTAAGAATAGACCCACCATAGCTGTCACCCCCCTGTGGGTTGGGGGTAAGAATAGACCCACCATAGCTGTCACCCCCCTGTGGGTTGGGGGTAAGAATAGACCCACCATAGCTGTCACCCCCCTGTGGGTTGGGGGTAAGAATAGACCCACCATAGCTGTCACCTCCCTGTGGGTTGGGGGTAAGAATAGACCCACCGCGTCTCCCTATGGGATTCATATGAGGTAAATAAATAGGGACATTGTGACTTGAGTTGCACTCACTGAGCGAGTTTTCGCGTCAACTAAAGTGACTCGAGTCGAACCGGAGGTCGCAAAAACTCGGTACGGTACGACTGGAGTGACGTCACCGGTTAACCAAAGTTCAACCTTGGCCCCAGCGTACGTTCACTCCAGTTCCAAGATGGCTGCCATGGCGAAGTGAGAAACTTCTGCAAATGTTATTTCACAAAGTTACGGATTGTGAGAACACAATTGTTGTAAATCACTTAACCTTTCAAAAATTAAGGATACTGGGTTGGATACTGTCTTGGTTTTAATGCATTTTATTTTAGCAGTGATGTTTATTTTGGGAAGAAATGAGGTCAACAGGAGTTTGGGTGCGATTTCTGACTGTCAGCAGGGCAGGGATAAAAACCACGCTCCCCCCCCCACCCCCACCCCCCCGCCCCCCTCCCCAATCGGCCTAAATACATCCCAGCACAGCTTGCTTCTAATTTCATTCAAATTTCAGCCCCAAAACTCAACAGATTGCACAGATTCGTCAATTAATTCTTCACAACAGTAAATTCGCAACACATCAGCCAAGGCTGTCGCCATCTTGTTGCCTGGGTTGCGACTGGACACAACTGAACAGCGTTTCCGCGAAGAAAATAACCAGATTTGCGCAGTGACCCTACCGTAGCTAACCCAGGTTACTCGCGAAAACTCGCTCACTGTAAACTTGTGATGTTGGTGCTCAATGGCCTTACATAGCCTACAAAGGCTGATAGCTGTAAAACTCACTCCATCCATCCATCCATCCATCCATCCAAGCATCCATCCATGCATCCATCCATTCATGCATCCATCCATAGCTGCCAACCCCTCATTTCTCCCACCGGGTGATCCATCATCTCTTATCAAACATCACTCCTCATTTGGCTCTCATGTGATTCATGTCGCTCCTGTAGTTGTCCCTTGCCCAGTTTGACCTTATCTCTCTGTCAAACTGCATTTCCTTGCCCAGTTTCACCCTGTATGTTATCTCTCTGTCAAACTGCATTTCCCTTCTGCTGCAGCTCTGACTTCTGTTTTGTAGCATTTGGCTTTTCCCGCCTCTCCCTTCTACTCAGCCCCCCTCATATCCCCCTCTCACAAACCCCCCACCTCCACCCCCCTTGTTGTGGACTATTTAACTTTGTGCCTGTGCAGAAAGATTCAACAGGAAAGTAACCACAAGAGGATTCAAANNNGCCCAGTTTCACCCTGTATGTTATCTCTCTGTCAAACTGCATTTCCTTGCCCAGTTTCACCCTGTATGTTATCTCTCTGTCAAACTGCATTTCCCTTCTGCTGCAGCTCTGACTTCTGTTTTGTAGCATTTGGCTTTTCCCGCCTCTCCCTTCTACTCAGCCCCCCTCATATCCCCCTCTCACAAACCCCCCACCTCCACCCCCCTTGTTGTGGACTATTTAACTTTGTGCCTGTGCAGAAAGATTCAACAGGAAAGTAACCACAAGAGGATTCAAAGCCCGTTTGATGCATGCGTGCATTTTCCGTGTGCTGTGTTGCGTGCATTTTCCGTGTGCTGTGTGTTGCGTGCAGGAGAGGGAGGAGCAGCACAAGCAGGAGCAGGAGGAGAGGGCCAGAAGAAAGAAGGAGAAGAAACTGGGCAAGACCATGAGTGGGGAATGGTGGGTTGCCTGCACTGCACTGCACTGCACACCTTGTATTGTACTGCACTGCACACATTGCATTGTACTGCACTGCACTACACACCTTGCATTGTACTGCACTGCACTGCACACCTTGCATTGTACTGCACTGTACTACACACCTTGTATTGTACTGCACTGTACTGCACACCTTGTATTGTACTGCACTGCACTGCACACCTTGCATTGTACTGCATTGCACTGCACACCTTGCATTGTACTGCACTGCACACTTGGCATTGTACTCCACACCTTGCATAGTACTGCACTGCACACCTTGCATTGTACTGCACTGCACTGCACACCTTGTACTGCACTGCACTGCACACCTTGCATTGTACTGCACTGCACTGCACTGCACACCTTGCATTGTAATGCACCGCACTGCACACCTTGCATTGTACTGCACTGCACTGCACACCTTGCATTGTACTGCACTGCACTGCACACCTTGTACTGCACTGCACTGCACACCTTGCATTGTACTGCACTGCACTGCACTGCACACCTTGCATTGTAATGCACCGCACTGCACACCTTGCATTGTACTGCACTGCACTGCACACCTTGCATTGTACTGCACTGCACTGCACACCTTGCATTGTACTGCACTGCACTGCACACCTTGCATTGTACTGCACTGCACTGCACACCTTGCATTGTACTGCACTGCACACCTTGCATTGTACTGCACTGCACTGCACTGCACTGCACACTTTGCATTGTACTCCACACCTTGCATTGTACTGCACTGCAATGCACACCTTGTACTGCACTGCACTGCACACCTTGCATTGTACTGCACTGCACTGCACACCTTGCATTGTACTGCACTGCACTGCACACCTTGCATTGTACTGCACTGCACTGCACACCTTGCATTGTACTGCACTGCACACCTTGTACTGCACTGCACTGCACACCTTGCATTGTACTGCACTGCACTGCACACCTTGCATTGTACTGCACTGCACACCTTGTACTGCACTGCACTGCACACCTTGCATTGTACTGCACTGCACTGCACACCTTGCATTGTACTGCACTGCACTGCACACCTTGCATTGTACTGCACTGCACTGCACACCTTGCATTGTACTGCACTGCACACCTTGCATTGTACTGCACTGCACTGCACACCTTGCATTGTACTGCACTGCACACCTTGCATTGTACTGCACTGCACACCTTGCATTGTACTGCACTGCACACCTTGTACTGCACTGCACTGCACACCTTGCATTGTACTGCACTGCACTGCACACCTTGCATTGTACTGCACTGCACACCTTGTACTGCACTGCACTGCACACCTTGCATTGTACTGCACTGCATACCTTGCATTGTACTGCACTGCATTGCACTGCACACCTTGCATTGTACTGCACTGCACACCTTGCATTGTACTGCACTGCACTGCACACCTTGCATTGTACTGCACTGCACTGCACACCTTGCATTGTACTGCACTGCACTGCACACCTTGCATTGCATTGCACTGCACTGCACACCTTGTACTGCACTGCACTGCACACATTGCATTGTACTGCACTGCACTGCACACCTTGCATTGTACTGCACTGCACTGCACACCTTGCATTGTACTGCACTGCACTGCACACCTTGCATTGTACTGCACTGTACTGCACACCTTGCATTGTACTGAACTGCACTGCACACCTTGCATTGTACTGCATTGCACTGCACACCTTGCATTGTACTGCACTGCACTGCACACCTTGCATTGTACTGAACTGCACTGCACACCTTGCATTGTACTGCATTGCACTGCACACCTTGCATTGTACTGCACTGTACTGCACACCTTGCATTGTACTGCACTGCACTGCACACCTTGCATTGTACTGCACTGCACTGCACACCTTGCATTGTACTGCACTGCACACCTTGCATTGTACTGCACTGCACTGCACACCTTGTACTGCACTGCACTGCACACCTTGCATTGTACTGCACTGCACACCTTGCATTGTACTGCACTGCAATGCACACCTTGCATTGTACTGCACTGCAATGCACACCTTGCATTGTACTGCACTGCACTGCACACCTTGCATTGTACTGCACTGCACTGCACACCTTGCATTGTACTGCACTGCACTGCACACCTTGCATTGTACCGCACTGCACACCTTGCATTGTACTGCACTACTATGCACACCTTGCACTGCACTGCACTGCACACCTTGCATTGTACTTCACTGCACTGCACTGCACACCTTGCATTGTACTGCACTGCACTGCACACCTTGCATTGTACTGCACTGCACACCTTGCATTGTACTGCACTGCACTGCACACCTTGCATTGTACTGCACTGCACACCTTGCATTGTACTGCACCGCACTGCACACCTTGCATTGTACTGCACTGTACTACACACCTTGTATTGTACTGCACTGCACACCTTGCATTGTACTGCACTGCACACCTTGCATTGTACTGCACTGCACTGCACACCTTGCATTGTACTGCACTGCACACCTTGCATTGTACTGCACTGCACTGCACACCTTGCATTGTACTGCACTGCACACCTTGCATTGTACTGCACTGCACACCTTGCATTGTACTGCACTGCACTGCACACCTTGCATTGTACTGCACTGCACACCTTGCATTGAACCACACTGCACTGCACACCTTGCATTGTACTGCACTGTACTACACACCTTGCATTGTACTGCACTGCACTGCACACCTTGCATTGTACTGCATTGCACTGCACACCTTGCATTATACCTTTTTTATTTCTCATGATGGAGCAACTGAGCAGCATCAGTGACATATCTGGAAATATACATTGTGTATTTGTGCTGTCTGATGTTGTAGGTACCATGGGTGTGTGTGTGTGTGTGTGTGTGTGTGTGTGTGTGTGTGTGTGTGTGTGTGTGTGTGTGTGTGAGAGAGAGAGAGACAGACAGACAGACAGACAGAGAGAGATATAAGGAGGACAAGTCAACCAACATGGAGATTGATGGTCTTTCAGGGTGAATGTGGACACTTTTGAGACTATGGTGAAGATGGGCTACCCACCTGGTGCAGCCTGCGAGGCCCTGAAGCGTGGCAACAATGACCTGAATCAAGCTGTGGAGGTGAGGTCTCTCTCTATGTGTGTGTGTGTTTGCTGAATCAAGCTGTGGAGGTGAGGTCTCTCTCTATGTGTGTGTGTGTTTGCTGAATCAAGCTGTGGAGGTGAGGTCTCTCTCTATGTGTGTGTGTGTTTGCTGAATCAAGCTGTGGAGGTGAGGTCTCTCTCTATGTGTGTGTGTGTTTGCTGAATCAAGCTGTGGAGGTGAGGTCTCTCTCTATGTGTGTGTGTGTTTGTCATCTTGTCCCCTTCTTCCCTTCCTATTTGCAGTGGCAATACCCACAATAGAAATATCATAGAGTTGACATCTTCCTATTTGCAGTGGCAATACCCACAATAGAAATGTCATAGAGTTGACATCTTCCTATTTGCAGTGGCAATACCCACAATAGAAATGTCATAGAGTTGACATCTTTCTATTTGCAGTGGCAATACCCACAATAGAAATGTCATAGAGTTGACATCTTCCTATTTGCAGTGGCAATACCCACAATAGAAATGTCATAGAGTTGACATCTTCCTATTTGCAGTGGCAATACCCACAATAGAAATGTCATAGAGTTGTCATCTTCCTATTTGCAGTGGCAATACCCACAATAGAAATGTCATAGAGTTGACATCTTTCTATTTGCAGTGGCAATACCCACAATAGAAATGTCATAGAGTTGTCATCTTCCTATTTGCAGTGGCAATACCCACAATAGAAATGTCATAGAGTTGACATCTTTCTATTTGCAGTGGCAATACCCACAATAGAAATGTCATAGAGTTGACATCTTCCTATTTGCAGTGGCAATACCCACAATAGAAATGTCATAGAGTTGACATCTTTCTATTTGCAGTGGCAATACCCACAATAGAAATGTCATAGAGTTGACATCTTCCTATATGGTTTCTCTTGCCCTTTACTGCTTTAAAAAAACCCATTAACATGTGTGTGTGTGCGTGCGTGCGAATGCGTTTTGGTACTAAATTCAATGACAAAGCACAACCTGCACATTGGACACATTAATGTCTATCATCTTTATAATAATGTTGTGGACATCAACTTTTATTTATTCAGAAAGAAAAGTTGCACATTTTTGGATTATGTGAAACACATCTACATCTAAGTATAAGCAATGATATGATTGATATTCCAGGTTTCTATATTGAGAGACGTAATGGTGAACATTCAGGGCAAACTGTGTAAAAGATGTATGGTCACCCAATGTAGGTGATTACTATGCAATGGTATGCTCTCTACATTCCAGAACTCCAAAGTGTAGGAAAGATCACCACACCTACATACATTATAGATCTTTCAAGAAATTAGTTATAGACGCGTTCTGTTTAGCTTTACAGAATACTCCATTTTATAGCATTGTTAATGTTGCAAACCCTAGCAATGCACTGAAACTATGGTATAGTCTTTTCCTACCAGTATCAGTTATTGACAAACATGCTACCATGAAAAAGAAATGTGTACGTCATCCAACTCTTCCACCATGGATGACAAAGGATGTAATATTAGCAATGACTGTGAGAGATTGGTTAAGAAAAAAAGAGGAGATTTCTCAGCTTACAAAAACCAGCATAATTTTGTTAAGAGTCTAGTAAGAAAAGCTAAAAAAAGAATATTTTCAAAGAATTATGAAAGATAATTAGGATATGGCTCTGTGTGGAAACCGAAAGCCATCAATATGTTTACTAATCAAAACAAAGTAAAATCTGCTGTAGCATCTTTGACAGTTAATGTTGATGAATGTAATGCTCACTTTCTTTCTGTGGCCCAAAAATTATTACAGACTGTCAATGTACAAAGTCACCTTTCCAGAGAATTGATTTTGAGTGATTTTTGCAAAGGAAGATTGTCTGAGTGTAAAGAATTTGATATACCACTTCTTGGCATTCATGAAGTTGGCATATTTCTTGAGAAGATGAATAAGAAATCAGTTGGACATGATGGTATTAACACCTTCATTTTGAAAATTTATATTCCATACATTATTGAATCTCTCACTCATATATATAGCTTGTGTATCATCAATCACATGTTTCCCACTGAATGGAAAATAGCGAGGCATTCCTTTACCTTTGAGTGTTGATGACCCATTTCAATACTTTCAATACTATCAATGTTTGTCTGTGTGTCTGTCTGTGTGTCTGTCTGTGTGTCTTTCTGTCTGTCTGTCTGTCTGTCTGTCTGTCTGTCTGTCTGTCTGTCTGTCTGTCTGTCTGTCTGTCTGTCTGTCTGTCTGTCTGTCTGTGTGTCTGCCTGTGTGTCTTTCTGTCTGTCTGTCTGTCTTTCTGTCTGTCTGTCTGTCTGTCTGTCTGACCAAAGACACTTACACTATCTAACCAGCAGAATTGCGCGAGAGGTCCCGGACACAGTGATTCATGGGAACATCACTTACAGTGACCCACCATTTTACATTAGCTGCGCTGTTTGCTCTCTGATGAAAGCTCACTAACTTGAAATATTAATTTGTCAGTCTGAATAAATCTTGATGACAAGTACAGCACCTAAACTTTTGCAATAAAAGTAACGGCAACACTGAAAAATCACGCGCACACTCCCGCACTGGTCTGGCAAATGTTAACAAATTGATCTACTATGCATTCTTGCTTCATTACGCTCAAAGTGTCTTTGATTACGAAAGTAATACATTACTTTCTTTCAATCTTCGAATTAATTATATGCAGATACACATGAAAGACACTACTACGTGAAAACGCAATTATTACTAGTCCACTGTAGTTTCCATTCAACCGGACATGATGTTCCCACGAATGTCCAAATGTCACAGATTCTGTGAGAGGCCAAATGACAAATCGCGTCAAAACTGCAGAAGCTGGTGGTCCCATTAGATAGTGTCTTTGGTCTGACAGACTGTCCATCCATCTGTCCATTTGTTCATCCATCCATCTGTCTGTCCGTCCATCTCTGTCTGCCTTCCAAAGTCTTCACTGTGCTATCTGCCTGCCTGTTTGTCTTGTCTCCGTCTGCCTTCCAAAATCTCTTCAATGCTGCCTATCTGTCTATGTGGATTTGGAAGGACAGAGAGATTGAAGCATTGATGGGTGGATTGGAAGGTGGAGTCATGAATGTACATATGACCTGCTAGGTCAAGACGAAATATCTAAAATGAAATCAGAAGAAGAAATATCATCCTGCCCTAAAAACTCTTAAGTTCCTGAAAGTCATCCATGTGTTTCATTCCCCAGTCCTGTAAGGATCATGCAATTTATAGAAAAAAATCAGTCAAGTAACAGCCATGTGGGATGGGCAGCTGTGGGTGGTACAGGATTGAGCAGGATGGGCGGTAATGAGCGGTACAGGATCTCAAGAGTTAATTAGTGAATTTTTCTCTCTCTGTATGAGCATAAAGCAAAATAAATAGAATCATTAACAATATTGTAGTATTCATATACATTAAGCCCAAACTTGTTGAAAAAAAAAGAGAATAATCTGCCCCCCCAAAAAAAAAAAAAAAAAAAAAAAAAAATTATAATAATAATAATAATAATAATAATAATAATAATAATAATAATATTGATAATGATGATTGATGATGATTGATGATTGATGATGAGATAATGATAACAGCCTTTATTCCACAAATATTTTTCAATTCAAATTTGTTCTTGGGGACTTTCACCCCTGTAGTTGCTTGACAGCGCCCATTACATGTCTGGCAGCACGCAATCACACCCTGGGACTGTTCCCCAGGCTCCTGTGTGACAGCTGGGTCACTCCGTCAGTCGCTGATTGCCACGCTGCTTGACATGCATTCAAGGTTTTATTTTCACTGATGGTTAGCAACTGGGCGATTAGTACTTCACATGAAATCATTCATGGTTTCCACACTCAAGCTCAGAATCAGGAGACCTTGTCACTCTGTCT
>JAWQFJ010000845.1:493702-518702 GCA_034096865.1 Theodoxus fluviatilis | reverse complement strand
GTGGTAGTGAAAGTGGTGAATTGGTGGTGGTAGTGGCAGAGGTGATGTGGTGGCGGTAGTGGTGGAAGTGACAGAGGTGATGTGGTGGTGGTAGTTGCAGAGGTGATGTGGTGGTGGTAGTCGCAGAGGTGATGTGGTGGTGGTAGTGACAGAGGTGATGTGGTGGTGGTAGTTGCAGAGGTGATGTGGTGGTGGTAGTGACAGGTGATGTGGTGGTGGTCACAGTAGTGGCAGAGGTGATGTGGTGGTGGTGGTAGTAGTGACAGAGGTGATGTGGTGGTGGTCACAGTAGTGGCAGAGGTGATGTGGTGGTGGTAGTGGCAGAGGTGATGTGGTGGTGGTAGTGGCAGAGGTGATGTGGTGGTGGTTGCAGTAGTGGCAGAGGTGATGTGGTGGTGGTAGTGGCAGAGGTGATGTGGTGGTGGTAGTGGCAGAGGTGATGTGGTGGTGGTTGCAGTAGTGGCAGAGGTGATGTGGTGGTGGTAGTCGCAGAGGTGATGTGGTGGTGGTAGTGACAGGTGGTGTGGTGGTGGTAGTGGCAGAGGTGATGTGGTGGTGGTAGTGGCAGAGGTGATGTGGTGGTAGTGGCAGAGGTGATGTGGTGGTGGTAGTGGCAGAGGTAATGTGGTGGTGGTCGCAGTAGTGGCAGAGGTGATGTGGTGGTGGTGGTGGTAGTCGCAGAGGTGTTGTGGTGGTGGCAGTAGTTACAGAGGTGATGTGGTGGTGGTAGTGGCAGAGGTGATGTGGTGGTGGTAGTGACAGAGGTGATGTGGTGGTGGCAGTAGTTACAGAGGTGATGTGGTGGTGGCAGTAGTTACAGAGGTGATGTGGTGGTGGCAGTAGTTACAGAGGTGATGGTGGTGGTGGTAGTGACAGAGGTGATGTGGTGGTGGCAGTAGTTACAGAGGTGATGTGGTGGTGGCAGTAGTTACAGAGGTGATGTGGTGGTGGCAGTAGTTACAGAGGTGATGTGGTGGTGGCAGTAGTTACAGAGGTGATGTGGTGGTGGCAGTAGTTACAGAGGTGATGTGGTGGTGGCAGTAGTTACAGAGGTGATGTGGTGGTGGCAGTAGTGACAGAGGTGATGTGGTGGTGGCAGTAGTGACAGAGGTGATGTGGTGGTGGCAGTAGTGACAGAGGTGATGGTGGTGGCAGTAGTTACAGAGGTGATGTGGTGGTGGCAGTAGTTACAGAGGTGATGTGGTGGTGGTAGTGACAGAGGTGATGTGGTGGTGGTAGTGACAGAGGTGATGTGGTGGTGGCAGTAGTGACAGAGGTGATGGTGGTGGTGGTAGTGACAGGTGGTGTGGTGGTGGTGGTGGTAGTGGAAGAGGTGATGTGGTGGTGGTGGTGGTAGTGGAAGAGGTGATGTGGTGGTGGTGGTGGTAGTGGAAGAGGTGATGTGGTGGTGGTGGTGGTAGTGGAAGAGGTGATGTGGTGGCGGTGGTGGTAGTGGAAGAGGTGATGTGGTGGTGGCAGTAGTGACAGGTGGTGTGGTGGTGGTTGCAGTAGTGGCAGAGGTGATGTGGTGGTGGTAGTGACAGAGGTGATGTGGTGGTGGTCACAGTAGTGGAAGAGGTGATGTGGTGGTGGTAGTCGCAGAGGTGATGTGGTGGTGGTAGTGGCAGTGGTGATGTGGTGGTGGTAGTGACAGTGGTGATGTGGTGGTGGTAGTGGCATAGGTGATGTTGTGGTGGTAGTGACAGTGGTGATGTGGTGGTGGTAGTGGCATAGGTGATGTTGTGGTGGTAGTGACAGAGGTGATGGTGGTGGTGGTAGTGACAGTGGTGATGTGGTGGTGGTGGTAGTGAAAGTGGTGAATTGGTGGTGGTAGTGGCAGAGGTGATGTGGTGGCGGTAGTGGTGGAAGTGACAGAGGTGATGTGGTGGTGGTAGTTGCAGAGGTGATGTGGTGGTGGTAGTCGCAGAGGTGATGTGGTGGTGGTAGTGACAGAGGTGATGTGGTGGTGGTAGTTGCAGAGGTGATGTGGTGGTGGTAGTGACAGGTGATGTGGTGGTGGTCACAGTAGTGGCAGAGGTGATGTGGTGGTGGTGGTAGTAGTGACAGAGGTGATGTGGTGGTGGTCACAGTAGTGGCAGAGGTGATGTGGTGGTGGTAGTGGCAGAGGTGATGTGGTGGTGGTAGTGGCAGAGGTGATGTGGTGGTGGTTGCAGTAGTGGCAGAGGTGATGTGGTGGTGGTAGTGGCAGAGGTGATGTGGTGGTGGTAGTGGCAGAGGTGATGTGGTGGTGGTTGCAGTAGTGGCAGAGGTGATGTGGTGGTGGTAGTCGCAGAGGTGATGTGGTGGTGGTAGTGACAGGTGGTGTGGTGGTGGTAGTGGCAGAGGTGATGTGGTGGTGGTAGTGGCAGAGGTGATGTGGTGGTAGTGGCAGAGGTGATGTGGTGGTGGTAGTGGCAGAGGTGATGTGGTGGTGGTCGCAGTAGTGGCAGAGGTGATGTGGTGGTGGTGGTGGTAGTCGCAGAGGTGTTGTGGTGGTGGCAGTAGTTACAGAGGTGATGTGGTGGTGGTAGTGGCAGAGGTGATGTGGTGGTGGTAGTGACAGAGGTGATGTGGTGGTGGCAGTAGTTACAGAGGTGATGTGGTGGTGGCAGTAGTTACAGAGGTGATGTGGTGGTGGCAGTAGTTACAGAGGTGATGGTGGTGGTGGTAGTGACAGAGGTGATGTGGTGGTGGCAGTAGTTACAGAGGTGATGTGGTGGTGGCAGTAGTTACAGAGGTGATGTGGTGGTGGCAGTAGTTACAGAGGTGATGTGGTGGTGGCAGTAGTTACAGAGGTGATGTGGTGGTGGCAGTAGTTACAGAGGTGATGTGGTGGTGGCAGTAGTTACAGAGGTGATGTGGTGGTGGCAGTAGTGACAGAGGTGATGTGGTGGTGGCAGTAGTGACAGAGGTGATGTGGTGGTGGCAGTAGTGACAGAGGTGATGGTGGTGGCAGTAGTTACAGAGGTGATGTGGTGGTGGCAGTAGTTACAGAGGTGATGTGGTGGTGGTAGTGACAGAGGTGATGTGGTGGTGGTAGTGACAGAGGTGATGTGGTGGTGGCAGTAGTGACAGAGGTGATGGTGGTGTTGTAGTGACAGGTGGTGGTGGTGGTGGTGGTAGTGGAAGAGGTGATGTGGTGGTGGTGGTGGTAGTGGAAGAGGTGATGTGTGGTGGTGGTGGTAGTGGAGATGATGTGGTGGTGGTGGTGGTAGTGGAAGAGGTGATGTGGTGGTGGTGGTGGTAGTGGCAGAGGTGATGTGTTGGTGGCAGTAGTGGCAGAGGTGATGTGGTGGAAGTGGCAGAGGTGATGTGGTGGTGGTAGTGACAGAGGTGATGTGGTGGTGGTCACAGTAGTGGAAGAGGTGATGTGGTGGTGGTAGTCGCAGAGGTGATGTGGTGGTGGTAGTAGTGACATGTGGTGGTGGTAGTGGTGATGTGGTGGTGGTAGTGGTGATGTGGTGGTGGTAGTGGTGATGTGGTGGTGGTAGTGGTGGTGATGTGGTGGTGGTAGTGACAGAGGTGATGTTGGTGGTGTGTGCAGTGGTGATGTGGTGGTGGTGGTAGTGAAGTGGTGAGTGGTGGTAGTGGCAGAGGTGATGTGGTGGCGGTAGTGGTGGAGTGGCAGAGGTGATGTGGTGGTGGTAGTGCAGGTGGTGTGTGGTGGTGGTAGTCGCAGAGGTGATGTGTGGTGGTGGCAGTAGTTGACAGAGGTGATGTGGTGGTGGTAGTGCAGAGGTGATGTGTGTGGTGTAGTGGAGGTGATGTGGGTGGTTGGCAGTAGTGACAGAGGTGTGGTGGTGGTAGTTATAGAGGTGGTGTGGTGGTGGTGGTAGTGGAAGAGGTGATGTGGTGGTGGTTGCAGTAGTGGAAGAGATGATGTGGTGGTGGTGGTGGTAGTGGAAGAGGTGATGTGGTGGTGGTGGTGGTAGTGGCAGAGGTGATGTGTTGGTGGCAGTAGTGGCAGAGGTGATGTGGTGGAAGTGGCAGAGGTGATGCGGTGGTAGTAGTGACAGGTGATGTGGTGGTGATGGTAGTAGTGATAGTGACAGGTGATGTGGTGGTGGCGGTAGTGGCAGAGGTGATGTGGTGGTCATGGAAGCAGTGAAAGACCACAAGCCATCATGCAAGCCCTGTGCAGGGCTGGGGTCAAGAGACACTGCCTCGGTGGGCTCTCCTCCACTTGACGTGCACCACACACTGCCCTGCGGTGATCAGATCACATTCTGATGGAGCATTGGCTTGGATTTTATTGTTGTCAATGTGGTACACGTGATCATTGTCATTATTATGATAACTTTTGTCATTGTTGCTCTTGTCTACTTCTTATCTTCTCTTCTTCCCCACCACCCTCCTACCTCTCCCCTCCTCCACCCTCCTACCTCTCCCCTCCCCCCCCCCCCCCCTCCTCCACTCTCCTACCCCTCCCCCCCCCACTCTTCCACCCTCCTACCCCTCCCCCCCTCCTACCTCTCACTCCCCCCATCCTCTTACCCCTCCCCTCCCCCCCCTCCTACCTCTCCCCTCCTCCCCCCTCCCCCCCCCTCCCCTCCTCCACCCTCAGACATCTACCCTCCCTCCCCCCCCCCATCCTCCACCCTCCTACTCCTCCCCTCCCCCCCCCCTCCTCCACCCTCCTACCCCTCCCCTCCCCCCCCTTCCACCCTCCTACCTCTCCCCTCCCCCCACCCTCCTACCCCTCCCCTCCCCACACCCTCCTACCTCTCCCCTCCCCTCCTCCCCCCCTCCTACCTCTCCCCTCCCCCCCCCCTCCTACCTCTCCCCTCCCTCCCTCTTGCACCCTCCTACCCCTCTCCTCCCCCCACCCTCCTACCTCTCCCCTCCCCCCACCCTCCTACCCCTCCCCTCCCCTCCACCCTCCTACCTCTCCCCTCCCCCCACCCTCCTACCCCTCCCCTCCCCCCAACCTTCATACCCCTCCCCTCCCCCCACCCTCCTACCTCTCCCCTCCCCCCCTCCTACCTCTCCTCTACCCCCCCCCTCCTCCACCCTCCTACCCCTCCCCTCCCCCCCCCTCCCTTTTCCACCCTCCTACCTCTCCCCCCTCCCACCCCCTCCTCCCCCCTCCTACCTCTCCCCCCCCCCTCCTCCACCCTTCTACCTCTCCCCTCCTCCCACCCCCTCCTCCACCCTCCTACCCCTCCCCTCCCCCCCCCCTCCTCCACCCTCCTAGCTCTCCCCTCCTCCACTCTCCTACCTCTCCCCTCCCCCCACCCTCTTACCTCTCCCCCCCACCCCTCCCCTCCCCCCACCGCTCCCCCCTCCTACCCCTCTCCTCCACCCTCCTACCTCTCCCCTCCCCCCCACCCTCCTACCTCTCCCCTCCCCCCCCCCCCCTCTCCTCCACCTTCCTATCACTCCCCTATCCCCAACCCCTACCCCTCTCCTCCCCCCACCCTCCTACCTCTGCCCTCCCTTCACCCTCCTACCTCTCCCCTCCCCCCACCCTCCTACCTCTCCCCGTCCCCCCTCCTCTCCCCCCACCCCCTACCACTCCCCTTCCGCCACCCTCCTACCTCTCCCCTCCCCCCACCCTCCTACCTCTCCCCTCCCCCACCCTCCTACCCCTCCCCTCCCACCCATCCCCTCCCCCCACAGTCCTACCACTCCCCTCCCCCCACCCTCCTACCCCTCCCCTTCCACCCCTCCCCTCCCCCCACTTTCCTACCTCTCCCCTTCCCCCACCCTCCTACCCCTCCCCCCACCCTCCTCCACCCTCCTACCCCTCCCCTCCCCTCCCACCCCACCCCTCCCCCCACTTTCCTACCTCTCCCCTCCCCCCACTCTCCTACCTCCCCCCCTCCCCCTCCTACCTCTCCCCTCCCCCCTCCTACCTCTCCCCTCCCCCCACCCTCCTCCACCCTCCTACCTCTCCCATCCCCCCACCCCCTCCCCCTCCCCTCCCCCCCCTCCTCCCCTCTTCTCCCCCCACCCTCTACCCTCCTCCCCCCCCCCCCCTACCTTTCCCCTCCTCCTTACTTCTCCCCTCCTCCCTACTTTATCTCTCCTCCCTACTTCACCCCTCCTGTCTACTTCACCCCTCCTCTCTATTTTATCCCTCCTCCCTACTTCACCCCTCTTCTCTACTTTATCCCTCCTCCCTACTTCACCCCTCCTCTCTACTTTATCCCTCCTCCCTACTTCACCCCTCTTCTCTACTTTATCCCTCCTCCCTACTTCACCCCTCCTCTCTACTTTATCCATCCTCCCTATCTCTCCCCTCCTCCCTACCTCTCCCCTCCTCCCTACCTCAACCCTCCTCCTCCCTCTCCTCCCTACTTCATCCCTCCCCCCTACCTCTCCCCTCCTCCTCCCTACCTCTCCCCTCCTCCCTACCTCACCCCCTCCTCTCTACTTTATCCCTCCTTCCTACTTCACCCCTCCTCTCTACTTTACCCCTCCTCCCTACTTCACCCCTCCCCTTTACTTTATCCCTCCTCCCTACTTCACCCCTGCTCTCTACTTCACCCCCCCCCCCCCCCTCCCTACTTCACCCCTCCCCTTTACTTTATCCCTCCTCCCTACTTCACCCCTGCTCTCTACTTCACCCCCCCCCCCCTCCCTACTTCACCCCTCCCCTTTACTTTATCCCTCCTCCCTACTTCGCCCCTGCTCTCTACCTCACCCCTCCTTCCTACCTCTCCTTCCTCTCTCCTCCTCCCCTACCTTACCCCTTTTCCCTACTTCATCCCTCCTCTCTACTTCACTCTTCCTCCATACTTCACCCTCCCCCCTACTTCGCCCCTCGCAGCACAAAAATGAGTGTCGAGCCACAACAGCAGGTCGCGCCGTCCAGCCCACTTCCGTATCAGTCCGAGATGTAAGATTGATAAATTCTTTTTCATAATTTGGGTGCAGGCGATGAGAGCATGACCGTTCCTGTTTAGTCTGCCTTTTGAAGTGGGCACCCTACAAAGTAAGCAAACATGTGGAAACATCACACCACTTCCCTTTTGATAAGAACGCTCATTACAGCACCAGTCATTAAGCCCGGGCTTCAGAGCCGAGCGCCCACCGAATCACTTTGATCAATTAGTTCACACACATGTGAGACCGAAAAAGCTGCGGGCCCAAAAATAAATACTTTCTGAATAAAGGGCCCGGGACGGGTATTGATTCCGCAAAACATGTGGTTTCTTTCAAAGACATTCTTTGATTCTCCCGCCCAACGAGAGGCAGGCCGGCAGAATTAAAAGTTAACAGTGCTTCCCAATCACATCCTATGTTTATCTGCGGGACCGCGTTTCTTTTGATGACGACTAATGAGTTGAAATTACGCCTGATCCAAGCCCAGATTCCCCACACTAGAATCTGGAGTAGGCAGCCACAACACCAGCACAGGGGATGGGAAGCCCAGGCAGCTGTTGCAGCTCATTCACACAGAGAGAGAGACAGAGAGAGAGAGAGAGAGAGAGAGAGAGAGAGAGAGAGAGAGAGAGAGAGAGAGAGGGGGGGGGGGGGCGGGGGGCCAAGCAGACAATCAACCACGCGTTGTAGCGGCCAAAACAGTAACCTGGCCAAAACAGTAACCGGAAGTCATCGCAGAGTTATCTGCTCGGGACGCGCTGAAAATTCAACTCTAAAAAGAGACGGCACCCGCCACTCCGCTTGACTGACTTGGCACACCCGGGGAGTTATGCTAAGAACCGGCCGCGTTAATATATCTGCGTTTTGTGACAAACGTCTTTCTCGGCGGTACTGTACTCCATGCACCTTAACGGTGCGCGTGATTCGGGTGTAATCTTAAGCTAAACGACGTTTATTGGCGCTGCTGAAAGGGTCAAAGTCGGAAACATTCGGAACGTCGTTTAGCTTAAGATTACACCCGAATCACGCGCACCGTTAAGGTGCATGGAGTACAGTACCGCCGAGCAAGACGTTTGTCACAAAACGCAGATATATTAACGCGGCCGGATCTTAGCATAACTCCCCGGGCGTGCCAAGTCAGTCAACGGTCGCGTTTTATAAAACCAGACTACAAATAGACTACAGGGAGGTGACTCCCATATTATTTCCGGCAGGGGAGACGGCTTTTCACGGGAAAAAACTTTTTTGAACGCTACATTATGTGTTAAACGACACAAATGCACCAAAAACACAAAAACTCGTAAAGCAACTAATGCGTCGTTTGTCGGGATATATTCCATGCGAAGAACAGGTGCAGGAGCGGTAAATCGCATAAAGAGAGAGCCGAGCAGATAACTCTGCGATGACTTCCGGTTACTGTTTTGGCCAGGTTACTGTTTTGGCCGCTACACGCGTACGGACGTGAACGCACAGCTTTCATCTCCAGATCCTGTTCAAACTACGTTAAATCGCTCTTGGTCTAGGTCTCCTGATTACCGCAATGGGGTCGGCTCTCTATTGCGGAGGGCCGCTATTGCGGGGGGCGGCTATTGCGGGATGTTTTTGGTCAAAAGTTTTAAGGCCATTCTGATTAGTTTGTCCTAAAACGCCTAAAAAAAACATAAAATGTTTATTACTTTTTTTTAACGTAGAAACTTTTTCGTTTTTCTTTTTTTTTTAAATTTCCCCGAAATTTCTTGATCGGGTTTTACCGAAAGCGCTCAGCCTAGGCCGCACCCGCCACCCCGCCTGACTGACTTAGCCTGTCCGGGGAGCTTCACCTAAACCCGGACGCGTTACTTTTTGTCACGTTTGTGTCCAACATCAGCGTCGGGCCCTGGAGTTAGGGCGTAGGGACCACCCGTTGAGTCAAACGTGGGATGGAGTTAAAATATAAAGCTTTCCCCCGTTATTGATAAAAACTACGGCTACGGATCCTACCGGCAGATTCTGACCATTTTCACCCTCCTGAAATGCCAAAAAAAACATACAATTTTTGTTTTGGCGTTTTGGGACAAAAGATTCAAAATGGGCTACAAAAATGTTTGTAAAATGTTTTTAACAAGAAGGGCAAAGCCCATACGACTCACATGCTTGACCTTGACCTTTATATGACCTTGACCTTCAGGTGACCTTCAAGGTCAAGGTCAAACAACTAAACCTACCAATGACATCATACACTAAGAAATTATTTACACATTTTTTCCTACCAAAAATACACGTGACCTTGACCTAAGGTCAAGGTCATCCAAGGTCATGCAACACAAAGCTCTTAATTCAAGACATAGGAAGCACAATGGTGCTTATTGGCACTTTCTACCATGAGATATGGTCAATTTTAGTGGTTCACTACCACATTTTGGTCACATTTCATAAGGGTCAAAGTGACCTTGACCTTGATGATATGTGACCAAATGTGTCTCATGATGAAAGTATAACATGTGCCCCACATCATTATTAAGTTTGAAACAGTTATCTTCCATAGTTCAGGGTCAAGGTCACTTCAAAATATGTATACAATCCAACTTTGAAGAGCTCCTGTGACCTTGACGTTGAAGCAAGGTCAACCAAACTGGTATCAATAGATAGGGCTTGTTTTGACCTATATACCACTTGTAGCTAAGGTCGCCATTCTCAAT
The DNA here is from genome assembly GCA_034096865.1 of Theodoxus fluviatilis. Classification (NCBI taxonomy): domain Eukaryota; kingdom Metazoa; phylum Mollusca; class Gastropoda; order Cycloneritida; family Neritidae; genus Theodoxus; species Theodoxus fluviatilis. The sequence continues at coordinate 509,196 of JAWQFJ010000845.1, read as the reverse complement.
AACGTGGGAGAAAATTGGGAAAATGTGAAAAATGACTGTTTTTGAGACCACATTTATGGCTCCTGTGACCTTGACCTTGAAGCAAGGTCAAGTCACTATGTATGTTTTTTTAGGCCTTGTCATCATACACCATCATGCCACATTTGGTGTTGATAGACTTAATAGTCTCCGAGAAAAATCCAACGTTTAAGTTTTTTACGCCCGGACGGACGGACGGACGGACGACACGGCTCAGTACATAGACTCACTTTTGCTTCGCATGTGAGTCAAAAAACGAAAACATTTCTAAGTTTTTTAAATAAAAAAGTAACAAACAGTTTATGGCTTTTTGGTGTTTTAGGACAAAAGAATCAAAATGGCCTTAAGAACTTTTGACCCAAACAAATCCCGCAATAGCGGCCCCTAACCGCTGCAATGAGGCGTGATCAGCCAAGCTTGAAGATGTATTTGAACTTTTAGCGCGTGTTGTGCGAGTTGCAGACAGTTGTATCCACATAACATACCATCAGGGGTGTAATTCATGAACTTGGACTTTCAGCGTGGTCTAAGACTAGTCTCGGACCACTGTCGTTGTCTACAATTCATGAACTTGGACTGTCGTTGTCTACAATTCATGAACGTGGACTTTGTTCAGTCGGCAGACTGAACTGCGGACTACGGTGGTCCAAGGATTTGTTAGACTACACACCAAAGTCCAAGACCAGCGCGAAATTAAATGGCCGACCTGTTCACGGTTCGCAAATAATAAGCTGTATTTTGGCACACTGGAAACCCATCCAAAGAAAGTATAAGCCATGAACAGCATTAAATTATGAAAGCTGTATGTTGATTGCATCAATAGGTCGTGAAAACGCTTACATTTTACAGTTGGAAATGCAGGTCGCCGAGCTTCGCGCACTGCTATTTATAGCTGAAGCGCGGACCGCTGTGACACCAGTAAACAGTGTTGTCCTCGAACCTGCCTGCTGCTGTTGACATTGGGTACAATTCTAGTGTTGTCTGATGCTATGAAAACGATACATTAAAATTGCATTTGTGTTATGAAAACACTGCTCAGATTAAATTGCTTTATTTTTGGTAACTGAGAAAATATGTCACGATCGCCAGGGTTTCACGAGTTTGGTGGGGAAAGTGAGTTGAGGCTGATCGAGTGTGTGTGTGTGTGTGTGTGTGTGTGTGTGTGTGTGTGTCAGTGTCACTGTGTGTGTATATTTATCCTCATCAAGACAGATTATTGTTCCACCCCTTCCTTACTGAATTTCAATGGTTCTCACTTGGAAGTCCTGCCATATTGTAAAACTTGATCTTCTGCTCGTTTGCCTCTTGCTGATGAACTTAATAAACGGTGACACACACACACACACACACACTCGAGCCAGCTTCACTCAGCTCGCACTTCATTTGTCACCTCCTCCCACGCTGTCCGTCTTCTTTTGTTTGCTTGGGCTGTGTGTATGCTGCTTTTAATGTATCCGTATCTTGCTGACACCGCTTTTATGATAGCTATCCGATTCCCGCTCCGTGAAATCGGGGCTTTTCTTCGAGGTTTTGCTACCGATCGTGACTGACATTTTTGACGGGAAGTTTGAAGCGGTACGCTGAGGCTGGAGTGTGCGTGTGTGTGTGTGTGTGTGTGTGTGTGTGTGTGTGTGTGTGTGTGTGTGTGTGTGTGTGTGTCATTGTGTGTGTATATTTATCCTCATCAAGACAGATTATTGTTCCATCCCTTCCTTACTGAATTTCAATGGCTCTCACTTGGAAATCCTGCCATATTGTCAAACATGATCTTCTGCTCGTTTGCCTCTTGCTGATGAACTTAATAAACGGTGACACACACACACACACACACACACACACACACACACACACACACACTCGAGCCAGCCTCAGCTTGCATGTGCACTTCATTTGTCACCGCCCTCCCACGCTGTCCGTCTTCTTTTGTTTGCTTGGGCTGTGTGTATGCTGCTGTTAATGTATCCGTATCTTGCTGACACCGCTTTTATGATAGCTACCGATTCTCGCTCCGTGAAATCGGGGCTTTTCTTCGAGGTTTTGCTACCGATCGTGGCCGTCATTTTTGACGGGAAGTTTAAAGCGGTACGCTATGCGCTTGCGCACTGGGCGGAATCCCCGGGAAATCCACATCATTCTAAAAATAATCCATGGACTAGGTCAATCAATCCCAGCCTTTCAAGTCAACACCCAGTCTGGGTTCGTGAATCATAGACTCGCTGAGTCCAGGACTAGTCCCAGGCTACACGGTGGTCTAGGACTAGTCCTGGACTCACAAGTCCAAGACCAGTGCTCGCGAAAGTCCAAGTTCATGAATTACACCCCAGACTCTTTCTCCAGAAACGTCTCCCAATCTTAGCCATGGGACTCAGTTTTGTGCTTATATATCTTAACAAATTTTAATGTTAGAGGATTATTGAAAAAATAGACATGTGTCTACATGATTTTTTGTATTGTTAATATAGTTGTGGACCTCCCATCCCCAATTAAAAAAAACTTTGTTTCCAAACATTAATAAGTGAAAACCATTATTCAGTGAAAACCATCAATCAGTGAAAAATATCATGCCCTCTTAGTCTCGGACGAAAGTATGAGCTCGAGCAACGACATTCCTCTCCACAACTACGGCCTACATGAACGGCTCTCAGTCCCGTTCAACTGACCCACTCCACTCGCATGTTTCAATGTCCTCCAAGAGTAACAGACCTTTTGCCATCGAGTAATAGCCATGGGGCTAACTCGTTGATTTGACTGATCCTTCCAACCATTATGACTGTACTCATCATCCAAGAAGCCTGTTCCATCTGGTCGTTATGTCCATACTGGAGACAACACACTGTCCCCAAGACGGGGCAACGATTTCATACAAGCGACCAAACGACTTTCCCAAATCATGCCCAGCGTGAAAGCGGGAACTCCAAAACGAGCAGGGAAGACGGCCTCATACCTCAGCCAGAATCAAAGTTAACCATCTCAGACAATCAATTTCCAGCCAGACGACTATTTACACCCATAAAGTACGCCATTAAACCCTCGCCTCTTGTTCGCAATGACCCATGAAAATCTGGGAACCCTGGCGGGGAGCGGGTTGTTAAGACCTTCCTCAAAGGACACTGTCCCTGAACAATGGGGGCAGGCTTGGGTCCAGGGTCCGACCTGCCTCTCCGCCTGGATCTTTGGCCCAGACTGGCAACATCAAACTGCCAAAGAAAACGGGAGTGTTTTATGTTTCCTGTTCCACTGCATGCCTGCAGGCAGCGTCGTCCTCCTCTGCTGGGTACCTCGCCTCGCCTCGCCTCGCTCGCTTAAGTCGCGAGCCTGCAATTCTTTATCCCACCTTTGATGCCTTCAGCTGGAGTGCGCTGATTACTTATACTGGTAACAGAAAACTCTGTTAACACCAAGTCCATCCCATATCTTCTCCACACCTGGTATGAGTGCCATATGTGTGTATGTAGGTGTGTCACTGTATGACATGAAAAGGCTAATGCCCCCCCCCCCCCTGCGCACATGCTTCCAGGAAAGTTCAGGTCTGCAAACACGGAGGAGGCGGCGATGATTGCACGAGGTTATCGCTCATTGGGAACAGCCTGGATGCCAATTTCCACAGCTTCAAAGCTGGCGCAAGGCAGACCGGGCAGGTGGCTATGGCAGTACTCCACATAAAAGACAGCGAGATGGCTTCATTACTCATATGTCTGGTAAACTGGAATTCATTATGGCGCGTTGGGAAATAACACGAGGAAATGGTTTCAACAGCCAATAAATGGCCCCTGCATGCATACGGAGGCAAACGCGCCCATGGCTTTACAGCGAACACATGAAGGGCCGTGAGACAGCCCCTAGCGGCATGTTGCCGACTGGAAGAACAGGATAAATGACAGCATTGGGAAGAAGAGGAGATGTCGAGGCTCAGCGAGATGTGCGCATATAATATATGAACATGTATACTTCTTTGTATGTTTGCTGTGTATATGTATGTGTGTGTGTGTGTGTGTGTGTGTGTGTGTGTGTGTGTGTGTGTGTGTGTGTGTGTGTGTGTGTGGTAAAGGTGTTCTTTTCATATTGCGATCTTTTCACCCATTCATGAGAGAGATAGGGGTGGGGGTGGGGGTGGGAGCAGCATTTTACACCACGCGCCACAGAGAAGACAGGGGACCAGGGAACAAGCTGCAAACGCATCAAAGGCCTGGGGCACGAACAGCGTAATTATGCTACCCGGCGCAGCTGTAGCCGGACTCCGTGGAGTGCTTGCATAGCAAATGGCCAGTCGATACAGGCAGGCGGTTTTTGCCGTGGAGCCATTGCGGACTTGGGTCACTTCCTTTGCTGGCTGGCCCCAGTCGGAGACGGGGCAACTTCAAAGGGATATAATTCGTGCAGCGGCAATGCTAGCGGGGCTGAGAGCGGGCGGAGCTGACAATAATGGTTATCCCTGCACGGCGCACGGCTCATGCAGCCGCTTCCCCCGGTATTGTCATTGCAACTAGTCCCTAGATACGAGGGAGAGGTGGCCCAGCCCTACAGATCCCACCAGAAGAAAGGGACGAGTTGTAAACGCTGAATGAGGGGCCCAGATAAACGACTCTCAAGTTGTTCTCACAGGACAACTAGACACTCGAGGTTAATGATGATGGAGATTGCTAATCTTGCCCAAGACCTGAGTCACATTTTCAAAGACCAGACGTTCCTTTCGTACATCCCCATAGCTCAAGCCACACACAGTTCGGCATATATGAAGTGGGAAAAGAAGCCAAAATGTGAACGTCTTATGATTGTGATCTCCGTGGCGTTAAAGAGAGACGTACAGAGAAATGCATATTTGCTTTAATAGCATTAACAATGCCCAGATATTCAGTCATTAAAAGTCCTCTCAAAGTTGCATCAATCGAGGCTACTTGAAACCTCCAGAAAGCAAACATGCAGAAATGGAGTACATCCGAAAGGCGCAATGAGAGGATGGCTACGTCATTTCCAGACGACATCACTGGGGCTGCAGGAAGGAAGCGCGACTCTTGCCCGAGATCCAATGGACGTGACATCATCTCCTTCAACATCCCGACCCTCGGTGCCCGCCAGTTGAAAAGCCGAAATTGCATGCTGTAATGCGAGGATTGATTATTTTATCAGATCAAACAGCGGGCCGCACAGCCAGCAGCCAGAGCCAACAAACATCCTCGTGACGCTATTTTTCATCTCCTCCTCCACTCGGATCACAAGCAGGCTGTGGTAGAGGAACGCTCGCTTTGAACAAAGCCCGTAATTGAATATCAAACATAATTATCAAAACAGCCATGGGATGGGCTTTGCATCATAGAATACACAAAGCTCGTTTGAACCACGAGAAAGCCCGATGAAAATGTCTGTGATTACCGTACCATCAATAGCGATGTATTTAATAATATTTGGAAATCAAATACACTTGCCGGATCTTCCCTTCTCCGCAGGTGACATCAAAGTGAAAGGCGTGGGGAGAAGAGGCAAACCATAACACCAACACTAGACTGTGAGTTTTATCCAACGAACCATACACAAGTCGCACCGCTCAAAAGCAACGTTCAACATGAACTCCAGAGGGGTTTAGCCCACAAAACCGCTTCGTAAAAAAGAAATCTGGAAAGGGAGCGCTCAGCTCGCGCAACTTGGAGGTTTTTCTGATGCCCCCTTCATCAAATGGGGATCATAGCAGCCCTCAGTGACGCGCCTCTCGTCAGCTGAGAAAGGGACAAATAATCAAAGGGGAAGGCATTCGCCAGCAATCCAAACAGCCGCGCCACACTCCAGCCACACTTAGAGTAGTGATCCTCCACCCAGGCCTGCTCCACATCCCCCATGATTTGTAACACAAGGCTACATCTGTGTCTGCCTGCCTGCCCGTCTCAGAACCATTCTAAACAGCCTCTACCCTCTCATAGCTGTCTCCGTTCGTTGTCTCCCTCACCGCTTTCACAGAACCGCAGCCTTCACCCTCGAATCCTACACTGACACATACATGCACACACACACACACACACACACACACACACACACACACACACCCTCCCCCAGAGTCCTTGCTCTCTCATTTTCCTTTTCACTTTTTCAGTTTCAACTCTCACATCCCTTTCTCTCTCTCTCTCACACAGTCGCTTATTCCTCATTGTAAGTCATGTCTCTCACACCCCTCATTCTTTCTCACGCTCACTTTTTCAAGCCTTCATTCTTTTACACTCCATTGAGGACTATCACAGCCTCATTTTCTTGGTCCGACCCTATACTGGGATACGCTTACGTCCTAGAGTGGTAAGGCGGCTGGCTGCAGCGTGTTCCCTAGAACAGGCAACCCACACCTCAGACATTCGAACGCCTCAGTCACTCAGTGGTGGATACTTAACAATGATGTGGTGGACACAACCACTCAGTGCTGACATTTGAGAAATTACCTATAAAGGCATTCAGACCCTGATCGGACAGGTGTAACTCTCAGCACTAAACAGCATCTGATAGGAGATCAACTAGCCCAGGCCCGAATTGCAGACACCACATTTGATTACAATCAACACAGCATACAGCAACTCTATGAGAAATGTCCACGTCCGTTTAAAAAGTTAGGCTACACCGTAATGCAAGACTGAATCCATGGCCATAAATAAAATTCCAGGGTCTCGTCGGCCCCGAGAAGAAGCTTAGGCGCAGGCGTGTGTGTTGGGGGAAATGGGGGTGGAGTTTGGGATAGTTTGTCTTTCTCTTTCGGCAGAAGTGAAAGAGAGGGATGGGGAGATGGGACAGTCTGCCCGGGGGATTAAGAGAATGCGCATTAGGAGGTGGGAGCGGGGATGGAGGTGGGGGGATTGCATATAAAAAAGGTAATGGTGTGATTTTATATAGCGACTTCCACCCTTTGTCTGGGTCTCAAATCGCTTTACACTTTACCCCCTGATCACTGGGCATCTTGATCAATCCTCACAGGTCCCTCACAACAAACATAGTGACAGACATTTAAGACGCACACAGTCAGGTACCAGCACCAACTCCGCTCCCTGGGGAGTATTCCAACCCGATGCTGGCGCTTGGCCGCATACAAGGGTTAATCGCACTACGTTTGCCAACATTGCCCTCACAGGTACCCGGTTTTACTCCTGGGTGGGGAGAAGCAATGCGAGTTAAGCATCTTGCTCAAGGATGCAACTCTGGGAACCGCGCAGCTTCGAACGCCGTACCCACTGGCCGCAAGCGACTGTAGGTCCAGCGCGCTAACCACTCGGCCAAAGCCCCACAATATACAGGTAGGGGCCATGGAACGAGGGAGCCAGGGGCTTGGACCCTATGTATCGAGTCCTCTGGCCCTTGCAACACTGCCTTGGAATACTGCAACTAGTGCAAGGGCCGCCACCTTACAGCTGTTATAACACGCACAGGGCGCAGACCCCCCCCCCCCCTCTCTCTCTCTCTCTCTCTCTCTCTCTCTCTCTCTCTCTCTCTCTCTCTGTCTCTCTCTGTCTCTCTCTCTCTCTCTCTCAGATCGTATGGTCATCATTTGCTTACTGGACATCAGGAATGTTACTGGTTCATCGACGTTGTAACCTAAAGAAACAAATAAGAAACGTTCCCTTAAATCGTGTAATGAAGGACAATAGAGAAGAAAATGAGTTTCTGTTTCTTCTCGTTCTCTGCAGAGCGGTCACAAATTAAAACCATCACCTGTCAAGTATCTGTATTTATGAGTCTATAGAAGGAATATCTACTACTATTCCGAACTTGCATTTCCCAGTCAGTACAAAATCTGCTAATTAGTTTTCCTCTAATGTTTCTCAAAAACGCTTTTTCATTGGTAACCCGCTGGTTTGCCCATACAATTTCACATTCACATTCTACCAGTATCTTCTTTATTTTGGTTGCCCAAAATTCTTCATTATTTGATGTGGACAGCATCATCTGATATACTCTAAAGGGTAACCTACTTTCGTCCATTTTCAAGATCTTAAGCCAGTACTTGACCACTGTAAAAAATTGTGACGCGTCATGTGTTTAAGAAGATCCGTCATGTGTTTAAGAAAGTGTTTAATAAACACATCACAAGTTTTATGATGAACATCACCTAAACACATCGACATGTTTATTGCTCATGTGTTTAATTAAAGTAAAATTCCAAACTGAGCTAGATTTAGTCTAATACTGTCATGTAGTTACTTACTTTATTTGATATCAACATTTTAATATGTATGGTTTGCCTTTCCTAACCTCTAAATGTTCGTTATTCTGTTCATCTCATTTACAGGAGAAACTATGCACATCTTTGTAAAGCGGCACTGGTATCGCTCAAATTTAAGTATCATACATCATTAAGTGAGGTGTACTGGAGGAATAAATCCATGAATTTAGTTTGCAATATGAAATATCTGGAAATTTTCACTGTACCACAAAAGTCTTAACCACATTGCGAGTTAAACGTCAACAGGTGTTTACATTCTCGAAGCCCGGATGTGGCGTTGTGCGCATTTGCACCAAAGTTACAGCCTTTCCGACAGATCTACCACCACTGTTTGAACGCCTGAGATGAAACGGTATGTTGCCAAGATACTTGTATCCGCTTACCACTTCCAGTTGTACATCACCTAGATGCCATCTTTAATGTCTAGCCAAAATGTCCACCTAGTCTGTATACAACTACTTTCGTTTTCTCTGTGTTGACCTTCAGGCTATGTCTATCAGCTGCGCTATTAAGACGGCTAAATTGGTTCTGAAGCCCAACTGCCGTGTCAGAAAGCAGAGCTACATTGTCAGCAAAAAAGAGAGCACTTTATATCAGGTGTATTGGGTAAAAGCTGCATGCCATGTTAGCTATTTACAGAGATTCCTTCAATCAAGGAGTTAATTAGGTAAGATATAAAATCGGACTGAGTTTGCAGCCTTGTTTTAGCCCCGAGGAGCACTCGAAGAAGTCCGTTTGACCATCCATCCCCCGTATGCAGTATTGTACTGAACTATACATGGCTATCAAAATATGTAAGATTTTTCCTGATATTCCATTTTTTTGCAAAATTTTCCACAGAATACCCCTATTCACAGTATCAAAAGCTTTTCTAAAAATCTACATATCCAATGTACAGTTTTCTGTGCTTACACAAATATTTGCCAATAATACCATATAGAACAAAAATGTTGTCAACTGTTCCATACCCTTTTCTAAAGCCCGCCTGTTCCTCCCGGATAAGATCATGCTGATCGGCCCAACTCTGTAGCCTACAGCAAATAATGTGGGTAAATACCTTACTGAAGGTGCTAGACAATGCAATACCTCTATAATTATCAGGATTGTCACTCGGTCCACGTTTATGAATCGGTACAATAATAGCCTCTGACCAAACCTCAGGAAACACACCATAATCAAATATAGCATTGAACAGGTACAATAGAGCAGGTAACAACAACTGTGGGCTGGTTTTAACAATTCAGAGAAAGAGAGAGAGAGAGAGAGAGAGAGAGAGAGAGAGAGAGAGAGAGAGAGAGAGAGAGAGAGAGAGAGAGAGAGAGAGAGAGAGAGAGAGAGAGAGAGCGAGAGAGCGAGAGAGAGAGAGAGAGAGAGAGAGAGAGAGAGAGAGAGAGAGAGAGAGAGAGAGAGAGAGAGAGAGAGAGAGAGAGAGAGTCCAAAGATCCAAATCCGGGGTGGACAAGGAGGGTAATGGGGAAAGGGAAAGGAGAGAGGGAGGGGGATAGAGGTGTGTGTGTGTGTGTGTGTGTGTGTGTGTGTGTGTGTGTGTGTGTGTGTGTGTGTGCATGCGTGTTTCCAGAGAGCGGGAAAAGTAAGTATAAAAAGGAACGGACATAAATAATACTTTGTCTGCCAATACGACTGGACTGTCTTTCTCAAAATCCCATCCCACATTGTACGTCCAAGCAAGGAACCTTACATAACGGATGTTTTCAACCGGCACCACTTCCCATCCTACAGCCCCTCAGATCGTCAAAGTACCTCTCTCTCACCCCCTTCCCCTCACCTGTACGCTTTCACGCCCCCCCTTGTTGCTCCATCCCCTATCTCCCCCCCCCCCCCCTTTTTATATACTGTAAGCCTCTGTAGATATCCTATCTCCTTTATTTCATTCTCCGCCCTCCATTCCTCTTCTCTCATTCCTTCGGAAGCAAGTTGTTCCTTTCTTCCGCCGTTAACTGAGCCGCGCTTTGAAACAGCTGGTCATCAGTAGTGGCAAGGTGATTAGAAGGCTGACTGACCCTCTTTGCCTGCTCGCCTTTGGAGCAGTCAGCCTTCCACCGCGTTCCAACCTCTCCTTTACTCTCATTTTTCAATGCTCCCTTCCTTTCTTCATTTCTATAACCCCGTCCCATTTTCCATTTCCACCACTTCCCCACCCCCTTCCGCTTTCTCTCCAAATATATTCATCCTCTTTCTTATCAGACCAGACACGCGAGACAAGAGGTAACATAATCTGGCGCAAGCATCTTGTCTTCGAAACAATACCTTCTTGCTGCTGTCTCTGTGGCTCCAGTTCTGCATCTTAATTAACAGCAACCATCCAGCATCCTACATGCCTTTGTCTTTCAACATCATTCCCCCATCCGCAACCCAGTGGTATTAGGGAGCAAGTGCAAACTCCAAAATCTCTAACTGTTCGACTTCTTTCATATCAGAGCATATGAACCCCACAAAGTCCATCCAAGGTAGCTGCTTACGAATGCTGTCTACATGAAAATACGTTGAGTGATCTGAGAGCCATACATGGGTGATAAATGGCTATACAAAACCAATACCTTTTCCTGCTCCCCAGGCGCTTCTCAGCCTACATGCATACTGGCCTCTGCCTGGACGGCAGCAAGAACTGTACAGTATTCATTCCAAAGCTATTCAAACGCCTAGTCGTAGTGACATGTCTTGTGGACAGACGAGTCCATTGCACCTCAGCAAGGATCTGCCACTGCATTCCAGCATTGAGTTTCTGCCCTTCTGTAAATTGCTCAGTTTGTCATACTCTTCAGTTCGGCTGACCCGAGTGCAGATGCTCTCTGGCATAAGGGACGATTCAGTCCATTCACACTTCAACCAAAGGGTATTTCCTCATTTCCGCATCTCGTCAACTAAGAGTTTATTGTCTGCAGAGACTCAAAGAAAGGAATCGATTTTAAAAGCAGACAAAATATCGCACTAGACCGTAAAAACTGCTTTCAAACACATATCAAAAGCCTTCTTAATTAAGCGGTGCTCGCTTGGAGGGAGTGAAAACAAAGGGAAAGAAATGAGCACGTCCTAAAAAGAGCATGAGAGAGCTTTTCCACAAAAAGAGAACAGGCTTACAGAGTACAGAGTTTCCTCTGCCTACACCCACCCCCCACCACCATCAACCCACCTCCTCTCCCCCTTTCTTCTCTTCTCACACATCCTTTCTCTGCTTTCTTCAGAGGTAGCCAGCTATCTGTGAGTCGGGCGAGGAGGAGAGAGGGCAGGCGGCCAGGCAATATTGCTGGGCGAGTGATTTACACGCGCAGCTAAGCTTTCGCTACACAAATACCGCCGCTCGCCTTTCCTTCGCGGCCGCCATTTCAAAGCTCTCTGGAGAGCCCTCCGAAAATTGAGGGCTCCTTGGAATTAATATAACCTGGTATACAGGGGAGCTATTTCACTTTTTCCACTGCAAATGAACAACACATGGTTCTCGAGACAGCAGTCAATACTGCAGGCCGGCCCTCTAGGCAAGAGTAAACACATCGCGGCAAGAACACAGAGCGACCCTCGCTCACCTCCCTTCAGGCGCCTGGAATAAATTGACTACAAAAGTTATTCTAAAGGATGCGTGTTTGCTTTCAAGATGATATGCTCCCAGCAGTAAGTCTATCCTCCGGTGTTTGGCCTTCAGCCCTCTGGCTAGCAGCTCCAAAGGAATTCAATTTCTCATCCCCAAAACTCAACTTGTGAGGGGTTGAATTCAGCATTTCCAAGCCTGTGTGAGGCATTGAAATGAACGGAAAAAACTTCAATGGCTGCACATAGCATGGCTGTGTGTGGCCAGGCATGTGCTGGGCATGTGGCCGGGAAATTCTGTCTAGAAACAGTTTTAAAAGTTCACTCCTTGGCCATAAACTGTCAGAATTGCTAGACCCAATCCAAAGCAAAACCATTCTACCTGGTTTGTCAAGAAAGTTTCTCAGTGATATGTAATTCCCTAAGAAGTTAAACCATCTAAGAGCTGCATTCTTCTCTCTCTCTCTCTCTCTCTCTCTCTCTCTCTCTCTCTCCCTCCCTCCCTCCCTCCCTCCCTCCCTCCCCCCCCCATCCCCTCCCTCCCTCCCTCCTCCCTCCTCTCTCTCTCTCTCTCTCTCTCTCTCTCTCTCTCTCTCTCTCTCTCTCTCTCTCTCTCTCTCTCTCTCTCTCTGTACAGTTGAGCTAACAAGTTGAGTAAATACACAGAGAAAATGTTGGTGTGTGTGTGTTTTGTGTGTGTTTGTGCATGTTTTGTGTGTGTGTGTGTGTGTGTGTGTGTGTATGCATGCACACACATGCTTGCATGCACCATTGTGCGTGCATGCATACGTGTGTGTGTGTGTGAATCTGCGTGTGTGAATCTGTGTGCGTGAGTCTGTGCTTGAAGACAAAAGAACTGACAAAAACAAGAACGACAACAGAATAATGATTGTTTTTCTTTATAGCCATCTTCAGCCTAAGCTTACTTAATTACCATGGCAAGTGTCAGTAGACAGGAAACTGAGAGAAGCACAGCATGTAAGAGGGAGCAGTGTGCTGTACAGCAGAGAGGACTGGACACACACAGCCTACCTTCAGTCAGGTTGCGTCCTGGGTTGAAGGCACCCTTGGGGGCGCTGGGAGGAATCAGGTCACAGCTGGTCTGCCTGGAGATGCTGCATCCATACTGGGGTTCCTCCCTGTATGCATACAGCATGTAGGAGCCAGCAGTCTAAGTGCTTCAATGCATATTCCATCTACATGGTGGGAGATGATATTCAAAAGCCAACCCATTCTGACAAGCATAACAACAATGATATCTGCAGTTGGGGGGAAAACAATATTGGGGATGATGGATGCATGGACGGCTGGAGTTTTACAGCCTATCAGCTATTGAAGACTAATGCAGGCCATTGAACACAAAAATCACTAGAATAGTTTAGAGTTAGCGCAAATAAAACCGTGGTGTCCCTAGTTATTTATCTCTAACAAATCGCATAGGGAGATGCTGTGAGTCAATTCTTACCCTAACCCACAGGGGAATGTTGGGGCGACAAGCGGTCTAAGTCACAAAGTCACCATGTGAGGAAAAGACAAAAGAATCATGCAGAAAATGCCAAGCAATAAAATTATACGAAATAGGTTTTTTTAAATAAATGAAAAGAAGAAGAAACCACCCCCCACCCCCACCCACCCCCGAAAATCCAGAACAAGTCTGATGGCTGTGTACAGAATGAGAGAGTGAACTGACTTGAAGTCCCTGTAGGGTATGGTACAGCAGTCCAGACGCTGAGTGATGGGCTGCTTGGCATGGAACTTGTACAGGTTCTCCACAGTGATCTTGTTGGTGCGCAACACTTGAAGGTAGTGTTGGAACTTCTGGTGCAACCGATGTGTAATCTGGTAATGGTAATGAAAGCATAGATTGTAAACAAGTTGGTCAATGATTGGAAAATGGCTGCTAATTCATCTTAATTTCATCCAAAGAATGACTGCCTTCACTTACCCTACAACCTTGCTATGCAAAATCAGCATATATTTAAACAATATCAGAGAACATCTCAAGAGCAATATTAACACTAACATCTTTCCACATTTGGTAAGCACTATGTCTGACTTTGATCATGAATCCCCCCACCCCCATCCCCAGCTTTTATTTAGAGATTAAAATCTTGTAATTGAAAAAGACCCAATGTCTTTAAAGAGGAGAGCACATTACAATCTTGGACACAACCAGTGGGTGACCACTTTTGGTTCACAGCAAGAGATGAACAAGTTGCCTTGTTGCAGTGAAGAACTTGTGTATTCCGAGTGCCAGACACACTTAAAAATACCCCCATTTATCATGAATGCATCAGCATTAATCTATCATCGTGGCATTACCACTACATGGCTTCATAAAAGCCATACTTTTGATGTCATTGCCAATCAACGTCATCTGCACAGTTAATGTCATGCTCAGAGCTGATGAGACTGTCCTTACTCACTAAGATTAGTAAGAACAAAAGGTGGATGGCATTGGGATAGGAAGACTGCTTGAAGACCCTTGTCTCTCAGACAGGAGCAGGTGGTAATAAACCTCTTTTCTTTCATGCAGCCTCTTATCACAATTCTTTTTGTCCCCACCAACACTCCAGATGGCTGCAAAAGCCTCTTTTCCTTTATCTCGTGCATGCATTCCCACTGATGAAGACAATAACAAGATGGAAGCATCTGGCATTTAGTTAATAAATAATTCTTGGATCCCCTACTTTAATCAACTTAAAAGAAAAGAAAGCTAGCTAATTTACGCTTTGCTAATGACTGATACACTATTTAAAAAAAGGTTATATGACCTTGACCTTCAGGTGACCTTCAAGGTCAAGGTCAAACAACTAAACCTACCAATGACATCATACACTAAGAAATGCTTTACACATTTTTCCTATCAAAATACATGTGACCTTGACCCAAGGTCATGCAACACAAAGCTGTTAATTCAAGACATAGGAAGCACAATGGTGCTTATTGGCACTTTCTACCATGAGATATGGTCATTTTAGTGGTTCACCTACCCCATTTTTGGTCACATTTCATAACGGGTCAAAGTGACCTTGACCTGTGATGATATGTGACCAAATGTGTCTGCATCGATGAAAAGTATAACATGGGCCCCCACATAATTAATAAAGTTTGAAACAGTTATCTTCCATAGTTTCAGGGTCAAGGTCACTTCAAAATATGTATACAATCCAACTTTGAAGAGCTCCTGTGACCCTTGACCTTGAAACAAGGTCACCAAACTGGTTATCAAAAGATATAGGGCTTACTTTGCCTCTATATACCATATATAGGTCAGGTATCCAATCTCAAAAACTTCAGAGAAAATTGAGAAAATGTGAAAAATGACTGTTTTTTAGACAACATTTATGGCCCCTGCGACCTTGACCTTGAAGCAAGATCAAGTCACTATGTATGTTTTTTGAGGCCTTGTCATCATACACCCATCATGCCAAATTGGGTGTTGATAGATTAATAGTCTCCGAGAAACAATCCAACGTTAAAGTTTTTCACGGACGCCCGGACGCCCGGACGCCCGGACGCCCGGACGGACGACACGGGTGAGTACATAGACTCACTTTTGCTTCGCATGTGAGTCAAAAAAGGTTTTATGATAACAGAGTGCACTGTGCCACAGTAACTTTCCTTTTTGTTCATCACAAAGCTTAACCAAAGGAAAGCACACACACAGGAGATACTTTCTGAGCCTCTAAATAAAATGAAAGCATCAAAGCAAATGAGAAGTCCTTTCTGAGTTTAAGCAAAA